>CM022877.1:40282702-40305645 GCA_012654025.1 Pachypsylla venusta | reverse complement strand
TTTTTATGTTATACTTAGCACTGAGAGGAGATAAAGAGTTTAAATTTTCATATTTGCGGGTTTAATTGAATTTAAGTATCTATGACCTTTACGCATTATTTCGTCGTCCTGGCAGTTGAAATAAACATTGGTCGTGAAGGAGTAAATCTAAATATTATTATTATTTTTCACAATACATATCAGAAACAAGGAATTTTTTATGTTATACTTAGCACTGAGAGGAGATAAAGAGTTTAAATTTTCATATTTGCGGGTTTAATTGAATTTAAGTATCTATGACCTTTACGCATTATTTCGTCGTCCTGGCAGTTGAAATAAACATTGGTCGTGAAGGAGTAAATCTAAATATTATTATTATTTTTCACAATACATATCAGAAACAAGGAATTTTTTATGTTATACTTAGCACTGAGAGGAGATAAAGAGTTTAAATTTTCATATTTGCGGGTTTAATTGAATTTAAGTATCTATGACCTTCACGCATTATTTCGTCGTC
The DNA here is from genome assembly GCA_012654025.1 of Pachypsylla venusta. NCBI lineage: Eukaryota > Metazoa > Arthropoda > Insecta > Hemiptera > Aphalaridae > Pachypsylla > Pachypsylla venusta. The sequence continues at coordinate 40,305,149 of CM022877.1, read as the reverse complement.
CTGGCAGTTGAAATAAACATTGGTCGTAAAGGAGTGAATATAAATATTATTATTATTATTTTAATTAATTGCATGTAAATCAGTGTGTCTACCAGACTGGAAATCGTGGGATTGTCAGGGAATTTTAGGAGACTGGAAATGTCAGGGAATTTAGGAAAAACGCCAAAAGTCAAGGAATTTTTCAATTTTTTTTTTTTTTTTTTTTTTTTCNTTTTTTTTTTTTTTTTTTTTTTATGTGTTTGCCACACTCAAAACACAAACCTAAAGGTAGCAACTTGGGTCGCTGAAGGTTGCTTCCTTTTGGTGGTGTATGAATGAATGGTGGGGGTGAATTTCATTGTCCTTCTTTTCAGCCTCTTTTCCAGTTTCTGGTTTTCTAGTGACAACAATCTTTAGCGCTCAATATCTCGCTCGGTTTCATGGATTTCAACAACATCAGGGTCGTCAATATCCGATTTCAGTTCGATTTCAGCCGTTGGCGTTGTCTTCTTTCGATCTGCTTTTCTTCGTTTCAGCTTCATTTTTTTTCTTCAAATCTTCCTGTTCCTTCTTCTTCTTTTCTTTTCGTTCTTCTTGTCTCTTCGTCTTTTTGTCCTTTTGTTCTTTTTTTCTTTCATTTTCCTTTCTTCACCACTCATCCATTTTGCTCTACTAAGTTCAAAAGGCTTTCTCTCTATTTTTCTAGAACTTTTCCTCTGTGGGGTATAAGGAAGACTATTTGGGGTATAAGGACGAGTGCTTTCGTCTGTTACATTATTATGTAGACTGACTCCGATTTATACTCAGGAGCTAGCTTGATAATGTCCTAATTGCATGTAAATATCTTCCTTCATGCAAAATTAAAGAGTCTCCTCAGTTTAAACTAGTTTTCGTGATGCATCTTCATCCCTAAAGCCGAGCCGTTCTCGAGCACCGGGAGTAAAAGTGTTGGAAAATCAGTAATTTCCCGTTTTATTGCATTTAACTATCTACCTTTATACAAGATTTGAGTGTTTTTTCAGTTAAAACTACATTAAAATACGTTTTATTGTCTTCCCTACAGCGGCACTTAGATATAAAAAGTTTTTTCGGATTTTCCCCTTTACTTGTGCTGTAGATATACGGGAAGTGCCCGAAATTTTGATGATGAGTGAATCAATCAGCCAGTGAGTATCTAAAAGTGCAAACTCAGACATTACCTATCTCCCGCCCGGGTTAGTATGAACTTTTGATGTTTAATGAAAGCGCTCGTGACGGATTTCGTCTGTTAGGACATTATTAAGCTAGCTCCTGAGTACAAATCAGAGTTAGTCTACTTGAGAATGTCGTAACAGACGAAAACACTCGTGACAGCTTTCGTCTATAACGACATTCTCAAGCTAGCTCCTGACTACAAATCATAATCAGTCTACATGATAATGTCGTAACAGACGAAAGCGCTCGAAACATAAAATAAATATCCATAACCAAGACTTAAGAGAATACTTATTGCAAAATAATATCAATTTTCAAAAAAACTATTGAACATTGTCTAGAAAGTGAAGCGGCAAGAAAAAACATTGTTGAGTTGAATTCATATAATGATGAAAAACATGAAGTTCATGAGAAGAAAAATAACAAAAACAACATTTTAATGAAAAATGCACACGTTGTTCCTACATTCATGAACCGAAGAAATGTTCTGCTTATGGAAAAATTTGTACAACATGTGCTTATAAAGATCATTTTTCATCCATGTGTCTTCAAAAAAGAAAATTGACAAAAAACTCAAATGAGTTAAACGTTAATTATGAATATTGCAGTGATGACAATATAGATGTTGAGAGTTTGTCATTGGATGTTCATGATGTAAGTCAGACCGTGTGGTGCAAAGAAATAGAAATTAATAATTGTAAAATTAAATTCAAATTGGACACGGGCTCTCCTCAAACTATGTACACTCCCCATACTGCACACTTTTATTTAGTCCTCCTTGTCTAGTGATTTTCACAGTAGCATTGCACTTGTAGCATTGATCCTCGGTGGGGTTGGAACATTTTCTACTTTGTGCTTGTGGTTTCGGGGTGCACTTAGCCTTGTGACGACGATAGCAACTTTAATGTGAGTAGCAACCAGTGGCGGCGTTACCCGAGCAAAAAGAATCGGTAGAAGATTGAAGAGATTATTAGTACATGAGGTTCTGAGTAATGCTGTGGTAAGTGTGGTATCCACAAAAATTGTGAAGAGAGGCTGCTGAACCTCACAAAGAAATTCTACATTTACATTTTTTCTCACCTTGGTATAGGGGGACTTAAAAAGAATATTTCCTAGGGACACAAGTACGTACCAGTCGTAAAATGCGACTAAGGGCAGGGTCGGAAAAAATACTCTTTCTATTGCCTACGCAGAAAGCAAGGAGAAAATACTGCATTATCCGTAAGGATGCTCAAGTATCAATAACTCAAGGCGACTTGTTGCAAACCAGCACCATGGCTGTTAACCTATGATGTTATTTATCGAACACTAGCTCTGACGATGTTTTCAGTTATAAGAAGATAAAACAAGAAACATCTCTCAAACCAAATGATAATAAACTATGCAATGAAATGTAAATGTAGTATTTCTCTGTGGTAAGGCCTTTTTCTAAATTTTTGTGGCCATCTTAGCATTACTAACAGCCTCCTGCACTAATAATCTCTTCATATTTGTAATATTTTTACTCTGCTATTGCCGCCACTAGTCGCTACTCACATTAAAGAAGCTATTCAATTGTCTTTACGAGGATGAGCGCACCCCGAAATAGCAAATACAAGGTCGACAGTTTTCCAATCCCGACGGGTATTGAACCCGGGTCCTCAAGTGCAATGCCAGTGAGATATCCTCTAGACTACGAGGACAGTTTTAATGAGAATAAACTATTTTTTTATAATTTTATTTCATAGATTTCACACATATATGACAAACAAGATGAAAAGCAATTGGAATAAGTTGAAATTTGATACTTTCAAATCGTTTTATAAAGGATATAGACCCATATATAGTGATGATAGTACATTTGGACTGCTTGTTAATGTGTTAAAACACTTTCTAGCGGATAATTCTGAGTATGAACATTTTGTATATTTGACAAGTGTGTATGCAGATGCACCTGATCAATATGCATATGATCAAACAAAAAAGTTCCAAATAGATAATTCATTTGTTCATAACCATGTGGCAGGTATATCTTTATATATTTACTATTAAAATAAATTAATTTAAAACAAAACACTATTTAAAATTACTTATGAAGAAACTAGATTCGAATCATTCGATTCATCATCAGAGTCGAAAGATGGAAGTTGACTGAGGACTGCTCAACGCATACTGTGTAGGGTCACGCGATGTACTATTAAAATATTTATTAAGGTGTCAAAACAATTTTTGTCATGATTTATTTGTGGTATATTTGTTGAATTGGTGTGTTTGGTATATATTTGTGCTTCGCTATGGCCTATAGCTTAGCGCCTTAGAGGCATGTCCGTTTCTGTGCTAATAGTATTCTTTGATTTCCCTTAAATGGGGGGAGGTACTCTGAATAAAAGGATAAAAATAGTGGTTAAATAATTTCCAATAATTTGAATGATCCCTGTCGGCTCTAGACATTATTTTTTTAAAAAAATCATGTGAAAATACTGATACACCCGCGTGAGACTATTCATATTTGATAAAATGATTCCATAATTACTGATTTTAAATTTCATCAAAATTGGTTATGTGGTTTAGATTTTAGAGATTCGGTCCCAAAAAAACATGTTTGGGGGGCTAGGACCGCTCCTGCAGGTGATGTTGCAAAAAAAAAGAAAAATATGTGTCGGGCTTTTTGCCCATAGATCACGTATGACAAATTTCAGCAAAATCGGACAAATGGTTTGGCTCCCAGAGCTCTGCACACGATTCCGTACGTACGTCATACATGGAAAGTGGTACGTCGGAAATATCGGTTTTTTGGACCCCCATGGCTGCAAATATTTTCAAACTTCAAAAATGACACGAAATAGTGAAAATGTGGCCCAATAGCAATAGGAAATGACATATTTGAGCTTTACTTTGGCTTTTGGGTTCCCGTCAGAAGATTTTTTGGGCCAAAAAATGTCCAAAATTTCTGCACGATTTTAAGTTCAATATGTAATATGTTTCACCACTTAGATTTTTTTTTTCCAATTTGCCTAATCTTGTTTGGTTGCGTGGCGGGAATGACCGTTCTCTAAGTCTGACTATCCAAATTGACTGTACGAGCGCGGCGCTGCCGCCGTCCCGTATTTACATTAAAAAACTATTTCTTGTGTAATCTTAACTAAATCGCATGTTACACTCATATTTTATTTTTATTATCATCCTTCTAGAAGACCTTTTGGTGAAAAAAAAAGATCTTTCCTTCAAAAAAGTAAGAAAATAAAAAAGATTATGCAGTAGCAAAATATTTTCAGGTGACATGAACTTGCCACCCCTATGATATCACTTCTTTTGCATGCATAACATTATCAGAAGACTTGATCTCCTTTGTAGACATAACTTTTCAGGTGGCAAGCAGTTGCACTTAAAACATATCACCTTCTTTTGTGGGCAAAAATTTTTTGCCCACAAAAAAAAAAATAAACCAATTGAATTCTTGTCTTTTTTGTAGGGACATTTTTTTTTTTTTTTTTTTTTTTTTTTCACATGTATATAAAAACAGGCAACGTTTCTTCTTCTTACAGCATTTATGAAAATTAACTTAAACGAAGATGTGGGCTATATCGTCATAGACCCAATTCGTGGCTTTGTAAGGCCCGTTCTAGTAATGGAGAAGGATATTACTTTTGATCCGGAAGCTCTTCAAGGTAAGACTTAAGTGTCTGGAATCAGGACCTATGTCATATAATTTTGAAAATATAATTGCCAGTACGTGGCTTTGTAAATCCTATTGTTTAGTCACAAAAGAGCGTCACTAGGCTTATTTAATTTAGAAGTAGGTACCACTTCGGTATGAGCGATAAAGCTGAAGTTTGAAAAACAATGTGTTCCGCAGTACGAAAATAATACACCCTAGTGTTACTTAAATACCACCGAAAATTCAAATTTGGCGAGTACCACTTCAGCTTCAGGATGAGGAATAAACCATCAAAGATCCAAAGATACAAAAAGTTTTAATTCTAGAAATTGTTGTTAATTTTGCAGCCGCCCAGCCAAGCACGGGCAAACAGCTGGTTATCCTATAAAAAGGAAAGCATTGTAATTTGATGTTGAGTCTGAATATCAAGATTTAGACTCTGGGCACCTTTTTTATAGATAGGTAGGAAAGTCGTGTGATGTTCACAACTGATTTTTTTTTACAGGACCAATAGCTTTCAGAATGTTACCTTCCCATATATTGGACGCATCTGGGAACATCATTGGGTATAATGACTCTTATATTATCCAAAGTGCCAATACGCACCCAAATCGAACATCAACCAATCATTTGTATTATATCGGAGACGTATTTTGCTCTATGATGTATACAACTTATAAGAATGATATTTTGAATCCGGTCCGTTATTTGGCTAAAAGTAACGATGACGGACAGGATGTAGCAAAAATTGAGCTTAACTTATTACAACAATACAGGACAGAAGATGATCTTAAATTTGTTGTAAAAACATATTTGGGAAACTACTTTTTTTATTTTTATCAATTGGAAGGAGAGAGTGAGGTTTGTATGCAGAGTTAGGATAAAATTATATCGTTCCAACGGAATTTTTAAAGATAAATCTTGTTAATTACTTATAAGTGTTAAAAAATATTTATTTTTAAATTAAATTAAAACAAAATACTTAGCAGAAACACTATTTATAACGAAACTAGTTTCGAATCGTACGATTCATCATCAGTCTATTCGCAGGATGGAGTTTGACTACAAACTCCACCCTTCGACTCGACTAGACTGATGATGAATTGAATGATTCGAAACTAGTTTCGCTATAAATAATTATGAATAGTGTTTCTGGTAAGTGTTTTGTAATTTAAAAGTATTTTTCTTTTAAAGACATAAAATTTACTTAATGTACCCTTCATTTCATAACCATTCGACTATAATAATAGTTCCCAGTCAACGGTGAGCGATGGTGATCAGGTTAAGCAAACAAGGAAACAATCAAAAGAGACCTTAACACCAGCAAAGACATCCAGTGCAGTTAATATGGTTAAACCCGTGATCAAATCCGGCAATTCTTCTTCTTCAAAGAGTTCTAGGACTCTATCAAGGAAGGTCACTGTTTCGTCTGCTTCTTCGGGTAAATCGATCTCCAGTACAGGGCGTCTTAAAAATGAGGAATTTTCCATCTTTGTCTCCAAAAAACTGACGAACCCTCAGAACAGCCGAGATAACTTAACATGTTATTACCACAACACGGAGGGTTTCTGTCTAGATTAGACTTGAAAAGAGTTGTAGAAGTTTCTATTTATGATATTACTAGCTGTTTTACCCGTGCTTCGCTACGGGCTTTAATAGCAGATAGAAGAATAAGGATAAATATGAATGTCCAAATCTGAAGAACAGATTTAAAAATAATAAATTAACTGCCGAAAGAAATAAAACTATTGGGAAGGGGTCTCGAAGCGCTTCCCAAACTTTTTTCTTCGCGGCCTTCTTTTACTATTGTGATGGGGTTGCGGCTCTTTAGCATACCTAATGATGCGCACTAAGAAAGGGTTTTTAAATATTCGAACTGGGGCACCCGCCGCTTCCACTTCCAGGAAGGTTTCATAGATCCCAGTTGGGGGTATGTTAGATTAGGCAGTTCAGGGGAAATCATTTGATCAGATAAAATACACTTAAATTCGTGAAGATGTAAGAAATGAATTTATTTAGCTCTTATTTTCAACATTTCAGTAGTCACCTTGTCCGATTGAAGTACAGCACATACACACATATATAAAGTGCATTTCAGGATGTATACCGGGGTCAAAAGTGGAGTTCACAATAATTGATGGGCGCGACTTTTTTCCCCGCGGCTGCCGCCCCATTTGGAATATTAAAAAATCCTTTTTTATTGCACATCTAGAACATAAAACGAACCTACATACCAAATTTCAGCCACCGGAAATGTACCGGTACGGAGAAATAGTGATGAAAAGGTGATAATATTTGATGGGCGCGCCCTTTACCCCCGTGGCTGGCGCCCCAGTTGGAGTATTAAAAAATCCTTTCTTATTGCACATCTAGAACATAAAGCGAACCTACAAACCAAATTTCAGCCGCCAGAAATTTACCGGTACGGAGAAATAGTGATGAAAAGGTGATTTTCATATGTAAACGCGCCCCTTTTTCCCCCGCGGCGGGCGCCCCAATTGGAGTATTTAAAAATCCTTCCTTAGTGCGCATCTAAGACCTAAGTGCGACCTACATGCCTCCTAGGACGTAAATTTCAGCCTCCTAGGACGTACCAGTGCGGAGAAATCGCGATGATGTCACATGAGTGTGTGTCTCTTTTATATATATAGATAGAAGATGTGTATGAGTCAGTTTTTCCTCTCCGACATTTTCTTATGACCATGTTTTTGTTCTTCTTTAGGTTGGAGATTCGAGCATTCTTTTCAGTTATGTGTACATTCCACCCAAATCGACTATTGAGGTTTATATGTATCATTGCTCTGTTGTAGAAGAGGTTGTTGCCCTTCATCCTAATGCTCAATTGTTCATTGTCGGAGATTATAATTTGGGGCACGCAAAGTGGGGTGAAGACGAGTATTCATCTCTGGTCGTTGACTGTGTTTTTCTTATACTGATATTCAGGTTTTCGAATCAGCCAACGATCATACCACGTTGAATACACCAGTTCCCGTCAGTGATTGGGAACACCACGTGTCGTTGGCTTTCCGATCCAACCCAGTCTGGGTGAGGTCAATGTGGGTAGCTGGTTTGCAAGTTTCCAGCGAATGGAGGGTAAAACCCCGTCTTGAATGACCAATAGATATATTCAGAATTTGTATCTTAACAATCAAACAAGTAGCAGTGGCCTCCGACCTCCAAACGTTCAGTTCCGGAGTATCGTCACTTGGACCCATTGACTTCAACTCTTGTTCTTTCTCTTGTACTGAGGTTTTAAAGGCCCTTTGATCTCTTCCATCCAATTTTTCATCTGGCCCTGACAATGTTCCGCCTTTTAGTCTGAAAAACTGTGCCTTTTTTTTTAGCGGATCCTCTTACTCGCCTGTTTAACAGATATCTCTGTCTTCTGGAATGTTTCTATCCTTTTGGAAATCTAGTGTTTTATTTCCTATTCATAAGTCTGGAGATCGATCAAACATTGTTAACTACCGGGGTGTTTGTATACAATCCGCTATTCCCAAGGTTTTGGCTAAGCTGATTTCCTTGCTTCTTTCTTTCACTTCTCGAAATTTCATATCTGATCACCAGCACGGCTTCACAACCAAGACATCTACAGTTAGGAATCTTCTTTGTTTCCAGCATGATATTTTGAGCGTTTTCAGTCCGCTAAAGATGTTCATGCTATCTATACAGATGTGGTAAAGGCATTTGATCGCGTGAATACGAAATTTCTCCTTGCTAAGCTTGGGTCTTATGGAACCGGGGAGCCGCTTCTTCGCTGGCTGAAGCATTCTCTCGGGGGACGTACTCAAATCGTTTAAATTGGTGATTCTAGATCTACATCTATTCTGGTTTCTTCTGGTGTAGGCCAAGGTAGCAATTCTGGCCTGCTGCTCTTCAGCCTTTTCTTCAACCTTCAGAAAGTTGTCGCCAAGTCTTCTTTGCAGATGTTCGCTGATGACGTCAAAATCTATCAGTCCATTTCCTATCTTTATGATTGTCTATCTCTTCAGCAGGATCTCAATTCTTTCTTTCGGTTTGCAACTTATTCTCAGTAAGTGTGCCATCATGCACTTCTCTTTTCAATACCATTGAATTTCAATACCATGTTTACTCCCAGACTCTGAAACATATCGATCAGATCAGGGATGTATGAATAATCTTTGATTAGAGATGTGGGGATAATGTTTGATCGTAAACTCTCTTTTGCCGACATTATCACTAAGCTTTCCATGCGGTGTCATGAGCTTCTAGGTTATATTTCCAAAACATCCAAAGGCCTATCTTCAAATTAATTTCGTCTTGCCTTGGTTCGTTCTCTCCTGGAGTACGCATGTGTAGTTTTGTCTTTTTATTACCAAATTTATGATCATATGTTAAATAGGGTTCAAAATCGCTTTCTCTTCTATTTCTAGCTTCGTTATTCTTTTACCGATGCAAATGTCGAATCACTTGGGGATCGTCGTTTTCTGGCTGATTCTTTGTTTCTTAGGAACTTGGTCAACGGAGGCGTTGATTGTGCCGAAAAGCTGAGTTTGGTGCCTTCCAACTGTCATAGGAGACTTCGTCGCGGGGATACGTTCTACGTGATTATTATAATTATATTTTTTATGGTGATCTTAACAGAATGATGAGAGCTGAGAATCACACTCAGCAGTAATGTGGTTATCGGTTGACCTGCAAGGTTCCCATACCTTGTGAAATTATTGACAGACTACTAGCTTTTTTATTATTTTACCGTTTGTCGATATCAAAACAGCTGAATAGGTTTGGTCTATGATGGCTCGATTTCCGCGGTCGAATTGGGCGGGAAAACAATCTTGCTGGAACACTATTTTTTACTAAATTACTTATTTGGGATCATAAAAAATTATTTCTATGCATTTTTACGTACCATTTTGTTGCGGCCGCAAAGGGAATGGGTCAAAAATAGTCACTTGAATCCAAGTCCGGTGGGCGGGGACACCATTCCCGCGGACATATCTTACCTATCCAGCAGTTTTGAAAACTGTGTTCTAAGAAGGTCGAAGTGGGAGGTACAATCATCTTGTTGGAACATTATTTTTTACGAAAGTACTTATTTGGGACCATAAAAAATTATTTCTATGCATTTTTACCTACCATTTAAGGGATACGTATTTTTGCGTTCTCTTATATTTTCAGCCATTCTCGAGATACGGGGGATGGGGTGACACTTTATGGACACCCTGTTATAATGGTGAAGAATATGAACAATGTTTGTCTTCCGAATGGTTTGTGAACATCTGGAAACTTATTTGTTTTTCTTCTTTCAGTGCCATGCCCTTGATGCCTTACTAAGCAGTGTTAATGCTACAAATATGGGCTATGCAAATGCCACAATATATCAAGAGAAAATGAAATACATTAGAAATGTTGTTGCTGATCCTGGTTTCATTGATTTATATAAACAATTGATTGACAATCCAGAATGAAGTGCTGTTCATTATCATACCTCTCATCAAGTATACAATCAGCATAAAGGGTGTTCATTATCACACCACCCATCAAGTATACAATCAGCATACAGGATGTTCATTATCATACCACGCATCAAGTATACAATCAGCATACAGGGTGTTCATTATCATACCACCCATCAAGTATACCATCAGCATACAGGGTGTTCATTATCATACCACCCATCAAGTATACAATCAGCATACAGGATGTTCATTATCATACCACGCATCAAGTATACAATCGGCATACAGGGTGTTCATTATCATACCTCTCATCAAGTATACAATCAGCATACAGGGTGTTCATNGAAATGAGATTTCTCTTGAATAAATAAAATTTTCTGTTTGGTGATGTGATTTATCTTGTGCGTAACTCTCAGCCTCCTAAGGACAATTTGCTTTACTTTTTATTTATATGTATGTGTCTGGTGTGAAAATTGTAAATAAAATACTTTTTAGGTAAGCTAAAAATGTTCTATTGTATTGTATGCACAGACATGCAATTTTTTTTTGAAATTGTACTGTAGCCCCCCAGGTCAAATATTCCCGGGCCGCTACTGCTGCAGAATACATGAACAATAAAATATTTACAAAAAAATCAACAGTTGAACCTCCAAAGCATCGAAAACTGAAAAAATCCGACTGTCCAGTTAATTTTGGAACAGAGTGTACATTGCATACCTCACAGATTGGTTTGTCTTATAAAAATTGGACGGAAGTGTATTTTCTGAGAAAGATTTCAAGTGGAGTACCATATGCCTTTGTTTTAGTATTATCACTCTATACTTATAAAACGCAAAGCCCAGTTGGTATACTGACTGACTGATAATCAACGTAGCTCCACGATGGCTAAACGTAGAGACTTGAAATTTGGCACACAGATCCCTTTTAGTATGTAGGTGCGTAATAAGAAAGGAAAAAAATAAAGTTCAACTGGGAGCAAGTTTTCGCCAAAAATGACGCTATTTAGCGGGTCTATTTGCAAGTTTTTTCTGACTGTAATGCCCTAAATCTGAAATTTTATACAAAGGTGTTCCGCAGTGCAAAAAGTAATATCTTTGAGTAAAATATTGAATTTTCTAAATAGGAGCCGTGTTCACTCTGGGGGTCGTTCCACTAAAAATCTAAAATTGAGAAGATTTAATTTCGTGATCTCGAAATTGTTGTTGAATTTTGTAACCGTAGCGAAGCACGGGAAAACAGCTAGTATAATATTTTTTGAATTATGTAACCGAATATATGGATAAATAAATAAAATAATATCAATCCATATAACTTCATTGCATACGTCACTGTCTGTTTTTTTTTACAAAATTATTGATTTTTGTCGCAAGTCTTTGCCACGCCTCAATCAGTTTATCTTGAGCAGATTTCCGGCGAGGTAACAAACCATTATTCCGTGCTTCTACGAAATTGTTGTTTTGTATCCGAAGTTTTTTCCACGCCTCATCCAGTTTAGCTTGAGTGTCATTTAGGTTTTTTTCTAAACTTAAATTCATTTTTTTGTGATTCCGTGCTTCATTGAGTTGTGCTTGTAAATCGTGCAATGTTTTGTAGTGCATTTTTTCCATTTTTGATTCCTCATTAATGTTCAGCGAATCGATTTGTTTTGTTACAATTTCTATCTGTGCATCGGTTTTATTTATAGATTCTCTTAACTTTTCATCTGTAAAATATATGAAAACTTATTATTAGAACTGATTTAAAAACAGTGCCTATAGCACTTTGAATGTACAATTTGGGGGCCCTTGGGCTTTCATATCATTTTCAAAAATGGTTTTTATCTTTTTAGCGGTTTTTTTGTAGAAAATTAAAATATTGATATGTTATGATGGCTGATGTTAAGAGCTATTCGATTTTGAAAAAATTGGCCCCCCACCGGGGAGCCCAGGGAGGGGGAAATATCGGGATACGAACCTCACCCAGCCAGGTTTGGGCCGGAAAAAAGAGCCAACGATACGTGGTGTTCCCAAGCGGTCGCCCATCCAAGTACTGACCACGCCCGAAGTTGCTTAACTTCAGTGATCTGACGGGAATATCTTTTTAGCGGTATTTTCTAGAAACGTAATATTCGTTATGTTATGGCTGATCCACTAGTTAAAAAAAACGGGAAGCGGAAGGAAGCGTACATCCTGACTTCAGAATTTTGAGACAGTGATATGGCTTGACATAGATAATGCCGCAGTTACTGATAGTGAAATTATAAATATTATTTGTTTTATTTACGGGCGACTGCTTTATACATAAATTACAAAGGAAGCAAGTACATAAATATCACAAAATATATATATAGGTATATATAAATTATAGTACTATAGAATACAAAATTGATTGAAACAGGGAACCATAGGTGAAATATTGGTACACAAAGTTCACATAATAATAATAAATAAAAATGAGTAAGTGGATGACAGACAATAAATAAAAAGATACGATAAAATATAAGTATGTACCTAGAGGTAAGCTAAAAAAAAAAAAAAATCTAAAATTGAGAAGATTTAATTTCGTGATCTCGAAATTGTTGTTGAATTTTGAGACAGTGATATGGCTTGACATATCACTGCAGCCTCCGGCTGCGGACTTTGCTATTTAGTGACAGTATTATTTTGAAAGATTTTGCAGCCTTCGGCTGCGGGCTTTGCTCTTTAGTGACAGTATTATTTTGAAAGATTTTGCAGACTTCGGCTGCGGACTTTGTTTTTTAGCGACAGTATTATTTTGAAAGATTTTGCAGCCTTCGACTGTGGACTTTGCTCTTTTGTGACAGTATTATTTTGGAAGATTTTGCAGACTTCGCCATGCGGAATTTGCTCCTTAGTGATGGCATTATTTTGAAAGATTTTGCAGACTTCGGCATGCGGACTTTGCTATTTAGTGACAGTATTATTTTGAAAGATTTTGCAGCCTTCGACTGTGGACTTTGCTCTTTTGTGACAGTATTATTTTGGAAGATTTTGCAGACTTCGCCATGCGGAATTTGCTCCTTAGTGATGGCATTATTTTGAAAGATTTTGCAGACTTCGGCATGCGGAATTTGCTCTTTAGTGACAGTATTATTTTGAAAGATTTTGCAGCCTTCGGCTAACCCGGCCGGGGCCCCAAATGCAAAAAAATCTAAAAAATACCAAAAAACAGGGAACCATAGGTGAAATATCGGTGCATAAAGTTCACATAATAATAATAAATAAAAATTGGTAAGTGGATGACAGACAATAAATAAAAAGATACGATAAAATATAAGTATGTACCTAGGTAAGCTAAAATAAAAAAAAATCTAAAATTGAGAAGATTTAATTTCGTGATCTCGAAATTGTTGTTGAATTTTGTAACCGTAGCAAAGCATGGAAAAACAGCTAGTATTGTATATTTTTTGAATTATGTAACCGAATATATGGATAAATAAATAAAATAATATCAATCGATATAAGTTCATTGCATACGTCACTGTCTGTTTTTTTTTACGAAATTATTTATTTTTGTCGCAAGTTTTTGCCACGCCTCAATCAGTTTATCTTGAGCAGATTTCCGGCGAGGTAACAAACCATTATTCCGTGCATCTACGAAATTATTGATTTGTATCCCAAGTTTTTTCCACGCCTCATCCAGTTTAGCTTGAGTGTCATTTAGGCTTTTTTCCAAACTTAAATTCATTTTTTTGTGATTCCGTGCTTCATTGAGTTGTGCTTGTAAATCGTGTAATGTTTTGTAGTGCATTTTTTCCATTTTTGATTCGTCATTAATGTTCAGCAAATCGATTTGTTTTGATACAATTTCTATCTGTTCATCGGTTTTATTTATAGATTCTCTTAACTTTTCATCTGTAAAATATATGAAAACTTATTATTAGAACTGATTTAAAAACAGTGCCTATAGCACTTTGAATGTACATTTTGGGGGCCCTTGGGCTTTCAAATCATTTTCGAAAATGGTTTTTATCTTTTTAGAGGTTTTTTTGTAGAAAATTTAAATATTGATATGTTATGATGACTGATGTTAAGAGCTATTCGATTTTGAAAAAATTGGCCCCCCACCGGNAATTAAACATTTAAAATTCAGTTTTCTCGTATTTTCCACCATTTAATCGTGAAAATTAACCTTCTACTTTCAATTAATCATACCTATTTTAAGTTAGGTTAGTTGCTCAGAAAAAACAACAACAATATTATCTGTCTGGTCCCGAATTTTTACTTTCCTTGCTCTATAAAAATGAACGTATTGTTATCGGCCAAAATCTAATGTCAACATCACACGACTTTCCCCATCAATAAAAAAAGGAAGAAAATATTGGTATATAGTCTGAAATTTTCGATGTCACTTTTCAATGACAAAACACATTTTGAGGTCCCCAGAGCCCAAATCTCGAGGCTCAGTAAGATTCATCGTGTACAGAGTGTTCGAAAAATCCCGGAACGGATTTTTTTTTTATTTTTAACGGCTAAAGATAGAGACTTGAAATTTTATATGTAGTTCTAACATAAATTAATCTATTTTTGGCGTAATTAAAATTTCTTCAAGGTGTCTTAAAAATAGCTCAACAGACACCAACGTTCGATTTTTAAATTGAAACCCCTATTTTTTATTTCATATTCAAATTCTACGTCAAATTCTACACACAGTCGACTCCTCACTCCATACTTTGATCAAACTTTTTATATCCAAGGAGGATAAAATTTCATTTTTGGTTGATGTTAACATTTCGTGTTAACATTACCCTCCTTGAGTGTAAAAAAATGAAAAAAACCAATGGTACCATGAGATTAAACATAAAAAATTTACTTATTTGATGTATTACACTCTTGGTTTTATCACTTTTATACCGAAGAAAAATCCATGATTGGACGGTTTTGATCAGAGATCCGTTTGATTAAAGTATCGAGTGAGGAGTTAATTGTGTGTAGAATTTGACGAAGAATTTATATATGAAATGAAAAACAGGGAGTTCTATTTCAAAAATCGAAAGTTGGCGTGTGTTTACCCACTTTTAAGACATCCTGTAAAAATTTTAATTACGCTAAAAATAGATTAATTTGTGTTAGAACCACATATAAAATTTCAAGTCTCTATCTTTAGCCGTTAAAAATAAAAAAAATCCGTTCCGGGACTTTTCGAACACTTTGTATAATTAAGTTGAAAACACATCAAATTCGCATACACTGCAGGTCATGCACGGTAGCATTTTGACATCAAAATCGTCACAATGGTTGATCAATTATGAATGTTAATTTTTCCAAGTAGAAACACAACCGTCCTTAACGCGATTTTGGGTACAGGGTGTAATGCCCTAAATAAAATACCAACAAAAATCAGATATGACAGTAAAATTCTGTCCTGCATATTAGGGGATGTCAATGAAAAAAAAAAAAAAAAAAAAAAAAAAAAAAATGATACCAGATTAATGAATTTTTTTCGCGAGAGAAAATATCATCACGAAAATGATCCTATGAAAAAATCCCGAGATTTTTTTTTATTTTTCAAAATCGGAGAGCATTGAGGTACTGAAAGATGTACCGAATAGCATATATAACACACTAGTTGTTTCGCCCGTGCTTCGCTACGGCTTATAGCTTGGCGCCTTAGAGGCATGGCCCTTCCCGTGCTAATAGTATTGTAGGTATGATTCCTCTTACAAAAATCCGAAAAACGGTAATAACTCGAATACGGTTGGACCGTTTTTTTTTTTTAAACCATGTTTCAAATTAAGGTTTAAAAGGCCACCTAAAACTTTCTCGCTTTGAGTTTACATGTTGTCGCGGTAAAATTTAAGATATCGGATCATGACCGGCTAAAGACGGTTAAAAATCGAAAAATTGGCCGTAACTCGAAAATTGTTCGACATTTTCAAATTCTGATATTTTTTGCCTATGGTTTTGGGAGGGTCCATTCTCATCATTTTTTTAGATACCTCTTATCGTTTTGGCTAAACAATTAGTGATACCATGGGCGTAGGAAGGTGGGGGCAGCTGCCTCCCCTAGAAATTCTCGAGAGTATGCAGCACGGAAGGGGCAAACCCCCCCCCCGCCATCCCACACATTTATCGTTGCATTGGGTTTTATTATTATAGATAGATCACTCACCACCGAAGCTGCCCCGAACTAAGGCTAGTAAAATAATACAGCAGACAAGTGTTACTCTCAAAGTTTTAGCCATTGTTTAGCCACGCCTTACAAATCTGAAATAAAAGAATACCTATAATAGATTTTACTTTTTATATTTAGGGAGGTAGTCCAACTTTCAGCATAATGTATACTGAAAGTACATAAATGCTAATAATGATTCAAATTAATGTATGTATATGTAATTATGTATACATAAATGCCAATAATGATTCATATTAATTTATGTATACATAAATTAATACCCCACACTACATACGCCGTGAATGACAACTCTGTTATTAAGGTCCCCTTAGACCCAGAATGAGAGCTACATACCAAATTCCATCAAAATCTACACTAAGTAACAAAAATGCTGAACACGTTGACATTTTTGGATTCTATGTATTAATTTAAATTAATAGTTTTTTTTTTTCGTCGCCGATTCCAAATGTGAAAATAATAAACCAAAACTTGGTTCAACTGCCCCATTGACAACGCGGTTCAAATTTCACATTTCACATTATGGGTAGAATTTTTAAATTTTGATAAAAAAAAACCTTTCTGATTCTTTCACAAAAAATATATAAAAAAAAAAAAAAAAAAAAAAAAAAAAAAAAAAACTCCAATTTGAACCTTGTCATTCTGTGAGGGAAAAATTCAGAAAATATATATAAAGAAAAAAATAATATTTACCTTTTACAAGATCTAAATAACTTGAAAATTGACTGATAGTTTGCTGATGATAAACGTGTACTCATAGAGTAGATCTCTATTAGGTAATATTAGGAACACTTGTGTGGCCTCATTTGGAAATGAACAATTAATTTTCAGGCGATGTACCACCCTAAACTTATATTTTGGAGTAGGAAATATACTTCAAGTGACTTTCTGTGAACGTTAGTGAACTCCACTTTTGACCCCGGTATATATCATACATCCCGAAATGCACACGTGTATTGGCCGCTCTTTAGCGATTTTTGCGAATCCGGCCTAAAAGGAGAACGGTAAGAGCTAGAACTTGAAATTTGGTGCCTATTCATCAATTTCATGCACTGAATTGGCAAAGATACTTTCGGTTGCATAAAAATCAATGGTTGTAACCGCTTCTTAGCGTTTTTCGGCTGCTTTTTGGCGGTTCTGTATAAAAACGAGAACGGTAAGAGTTAGAATTTGATAATTGGTGTCTATACGTAACAGTTGACAATTTGCCAGCATGTCAATTGTTTGTATTGGACGTGTTGCCCTGCTTGGCAGTCTCGAATCCCGAAAATCAAGATTTGGGCTCTGGGGATCTCAAATAAACGTGTCTCAAATAAACGTGTATTTTACGAATCCCCTTAAAAAAAACTGACCAAGTGTAAAGTCGGTATTACTTTAAGAGAATTGAGACAGAAGAACGTGCAATAATAAATTTAAGTGCGGGATATACAGCAGCAAGAATAAATTTAAGTGCGGGATATACAGCAGCAAGAATAAATTTAAGTGCGGGATATACAGCAGCAAGAATAAAATTGGCCCAATAATGGATATCACAACTTTCATAGGCTGAATTTTTTGGAAGATTGGGAGGAACTTGGCCTTTTTCAATGATAATTTTTTTGCGAAATTTCTTCTTCTTCTTTTCGATTACACAACATATCGGAAAACAAGAAATTTCTGTGTAAATCGGACCCAAATGTCTAATAAAATTTTGGACCACTGGTAGTAAAAGAGTGAATATATTTATTTTTCCATTTAATTGTATGGGAATATCTTTCTACATGCAAGATTACAGCGTCCTACAAGACCTGGTGAATTGCTTCGTGTAAAGATACACTGGTGCTTTCCGGAAATTGGCCTGGCGCACTGCCTTGCATCAAAACCATCAGTTTTCATATTTCTATCTTTTCTAACGAGCATGTTAATTTGGAATGAATATTTTGGTGCTATGTATACAATCTTATGTACAGTATACAATCTTATGTAGACTATCAAGTATACAATCAGCATACAGGGTGTTCATTATCATACCTGCCATCAAGTATACACTCAGCATACAGGGTGTTAATTATCATACCTCTCATCAAGTATACAATCAGCATACAGGGTGTTCATTATCATACCTCCCATCAAGTATACAATCAGCATACAGGATGTTCATTATCATACCTCAAGTATACAATCAGCATACAGGGTGTTCATTATCATACCTCAAGTATACAATCAGCATACAGGGTGTTCATTATCATACCACCCATCAAGTATAAAATCAGCATACAGGGTGTTCATATCATACCACCCATCAAGTATACAATCAGTATACAGGGTGTTCATTATCATACCACCCATCAAGTATACAATCAGCATCAGGGTGTTCATTATCATACCTCTTATCAAGTATACAATCAGCATACAGGGTGTTCATTATGATACCCCCCATCATGTATACAATCAGCATACAGGTTGTTCATTATCATACCACCCATCATGTATACAATCAGCATACAGGGTGTTCATTATCATACCACCCATCAAGTATACAATCAGCATACAGGGTGTTCATTATCATACCACCCATCAAGTATACAATCAGCATACAGGGTGTTCATTATAATACCACCCATCAAGTATACAATCAGCATACAGGGTGTTCATTATCATACCACCCATCAAGTATACAATCAGCATACAGGGTGTTCATTATCATACCTCTCATCATGTATACAATCAGCATATACCTAGGGTGTTCATTATCATACCTCTCATCATGTATACAATCAGCATACAGGGTGTTCATTATCATACCTCTCATCAAAACGCATCAAGTATACAATCAGCATACAGGGTGTTCATTATCATACCTCCCATCATGTATACAATCAGCATACAGGGTGTTCATTATCATACCTCTCATCATGTATACAATCAGCATACAGGGTCTTCATTATCATACCACCCATCAAGTATACAATCAGCATACAGGGTCTTCATTATCATACCTCTCATCAAGTATACAATCAGCATACAGGGTCTTCATTATCATACCTCCCATCAAGTATACAATCAGCATACAGGGTCTTCATTATCATACCACCCATCAAGTATACAATCAGCATACAGGGTGTTCACGAATTTACTATCACACAATTTTTCTCGAAATTAATTCGAATTTTCGAAAAATAGGAGCTGTGCTGACTCGACGGCTCCTTTTTAGAAATTCAATATTCTACCCAATTATAGGTATTATTTTTTGTATTGCGGAACAACTTCATATTAAATTTCAGCTTATTCGCTCATCTCCATATTATACAGGGTGCGGCATTTAGTTCTCCCACATTTGAAAGAGCTGGTAAATAAAAACGAAATGAGATATTTGAAAAAATATTTTGTATTCTGAAAGCTTGTGTAGTCTAGTTTTTTTTCCATCTATATTTTGTAAATAATGTCGTCCAAATGACAGCCTTGGCGAGTGATGCACATTTGGATTCTTTCGCGGAAGTTTTTCTTGACTCAGCATACCAGCATCAATTTGGATGATTTCTTCCAGAATTGCCTCCTTTAACAATTCAGTGGTCCCAGGACGATGTTTGAAGTCCTCAGCCTTGAGGTAACCCCACAGGAAAAAGTCACAGGAACTCAAATCCGGAGAGCGAGAGGCCCACGAAATGTCATGCTGTAAGGAGATCACGTGACCAAGGAACATGGGCCGTAGCTCCATACAGCCTAAAGCTGATGATGTGGTTCTAAAGTTGTGAACACACCTCAAAATTTTTTTTCGATCCGGAACTGGATCTGTGAAGTGCAAATTATACGTTTTACGGAACGTCCTCTGAGTGAATATAATAAATTCACTTTTTTAAACTCCAATCTATAAAATTCAATATAGTGTTACGTCTCAATTATGTATTTTTGGTGGAACCGACCCCAAAAGTGAACGCGGTTCCTATTATTTAAAAAAATCAATACTTTACTCAAGAATATTAATTTTTTAATGCGCGACACCTTTCTATCGAATTTCAACATTCTCGCTCATCCCGAAGCGGTACTTCTCAATTCCGATTTTTCGGTTTTGAAAACCGGCCTTAAATCGGGCAGAAACTGGAAATTTTCAATTTTTTTTTTTTTTTATGTGGTCCTTATATACTATTTTGGGAACGTCCATTCTCTGTCATTTTTCGTTATCTCCTTCAGTTTACCCTGAAAAAAATTGCAAAGAACCCCGCTAAAAAGCGGTATTTTTGGCGGTAGCTTGCTTCCACTTGAACTTTCGATAATTTTCCCTTTCTTATTACGCACCTACATACTAAAAGGGATCTGTGCATGTGCCAAAATTCAAGTCTCTACGTTTAGCCATCGTGGAGCTACGTTGATTATCAGTCAGTCAGTATACCAACTGGGCTTTGCGTTTAATCAGTATAGATACATACATACATACGTATACATTCGAACGCGCCTAACCGGTCTAACTCGAGAACGGTGTGCGGTAGGAGAAACCATGGTCCAACCAATCATTTCCTTGAGGGCGCTGGACGTTTTTCAGCCCGTACCTATTTTCAGATTTGTAAAAGAAATTTTTTAGTCAAAATTTGGAGAAAAAAATCTGTCATATTTAGATATTTACTTATTTTTACATAGATACGTATACAATATACATACAGAAGTATACATAGTATCTGAACAAATAAAAAAAGTGTGACACATGGGCTTATTATTTTACTGGCTAATAAAATACCCCTTCCCCCCCGAAATAAATCTGGTGCGTAATTAGACCTTAAATTTGAAATACATACCAAATGTTAAGTCTCTGGATCTTGCCATTCTCTTTAGATAGTATTAATGAACATCGCTAAAAAGCGCCAGCGTTATATTTAATTGCACCCAAAAGTTTCTGGGTCAAATTTCATCCTAATCGGTCAACGCTAAGTGGCAAAAGTGCCCATCACGGCGTACGGTGGACAAACGATTTTTTTTTATTTGATTTTTGGATTCTACTTACCTTTTGAAACGTAAAACATCAAATTTTGAGGGGTGGTATTATTTTTTATTTTTTTTGTGATGATTTTAAATGTTCATTATTGAATAGGTATATCAAAAAATGTATGAGTTACAGTAATTGCACGGAACATGTGGGTAATCAGTGGAGGATTCAGTGTACAAGCAACATAGGCCATGGCATATGGAGCAACATAAATATGGGATTTTTTTTTTAATTTAGCTCCAATGAAAATAGTGTCTATGTTTATAATGTTAAAGACCACCAAAAAATAACACCGAAATAGATTCATGCCCTCTAACTCAATGGTTTCTATCAGCCCTCTAAATTTCACTTTTCTAAGATAAGTAGATCCCAAGATAATTCAACTTATCTCAACATTACAACAAATTCCCGTCATGTATCAAAATAGGCCCTCTTATGCCTCAAAATTTCAGTTGCTTGGTGTGTACATGGATGAGAGCTGGCCCGAGGTCCCTAAATTTCCCTACATACTAATTACCAAATTGTGTACAGCAGTTATCGTCACATCGCTGAAGTTAAGGCAAATTGGGCTTGTTGTGTACACGGATGAGAGCTGGCCCGAGGTCCCTACATTTCCCTACATACAATATCGATTCGGATTAAATATAATGGTGGCAAGCTTTCGATAGTCTGAATACTATCAAAAGCTTGCCACCTATATATGTAGTCCATTCAAAAAATACGCGGACTGAGGTCATAAAAAAAAAATCTACTTTATTTTTTCCCTACATACAATATTGATTCGGATTAAATATAATGGTGGCAAGATTTCGATAGTCTGAGTACTATCAAAAGATTGCCACCTATATACGTAGTCCATTCAAAAAATACGCGGACTGGGGTCATAAAAAAAATCTACTTTATTTGGAAGTTACACGTGTGGGTCTCCTTCAAAGTACTCTCCTATATTAGAGGGTGTCCAAAAATTTAGGCAGACACTAATGTAAAATAAACAGTTGGCTCATGTGATGAATAACGGAAAAAAACGCAGAGACCCCGGGCGAGCCCTCATCCGTGTACGCACCAAGCCCATAATGCCTTAACTTCAGCGATGTGAGGATTTTTCAAAAAATCGCATCGGTTCAG
>CM022877.1:40265247-40282602 GCA_012654025.1 Pachypsylla venusta | reverse complement strand
TGACAATTATTAAAGGTCTCATTAAAATAAGTATCATAATTTGATACTTATTTTAATGAGACTTTTTGCTAAAACGCGGGTACTTTGTACCCCCTCCCCTTGGCAGTGCTAGGGTTAATTAGAATAGAATAGCTCCTGAGTTCAGTGATTCTGTTTGATAATGATGTCGTAACAGACGAAAGCGCTTGTAACTCAACAACACACTTGCAAGAAATGAAAATAATAAAAAAAAACACTTGCCTTTATGTTCGACAATTTTAATTTAGAGGAAGTGTACCAAAAGTGGACCCCTCCTCTAAAGTGGACTCCTAGCCTATTTCTCACACAACGTTACTTGAGAGAAGGAGCGGGAGGGGAAATGATTTGTTTATTGTTGGAAATCTCATCTCTGACTCGGTCACAGTTTCAGTTGTAATAGTATTGATTTTAGATCTGTATTTTGATTATTGTGATTTTGAAAAGTTTTCAAGGATAGTATATTCGGATTTCCCCTGGTAAGTGTTAATAAGTAGAATATATATGTGTTAAAGTACATTGTTTTACTTCAATTTCTGATATTATGTTCTCTAAGCTTTTTAATTTAAAATGTCAGTGAAAAAAATTGTTTCGTCCACCAAAATTCCTAATGTGGACCCCTGAATTCCTAATGTGAATGTTTCGAATATGGGCCCCTGAATTCCCAATGTGAATGTTCCGAATGTGGACCCTTACAATGATTGGGCGGGTTTGATCAGAGATCCGTTTGATCAAAATATATCGAGTGAGGAGTCGATTGTGTGTAGAATTTAACGCAATATTTGAATATGAAATAAGAAGTAGGGGTTTCAATTTAAAAATCGAAAGTTGGTGTCTGTTTACCCACTTTTGAGACACCCTGTAGAAATTTTAATTACGCCAAAAAGTAGATTAATTTGTGTCCGAACTACATATAAAATTTCAAGTCTCTATCTTTAGCCGTTAAAAATATAAAAAAAAATTCAATGAAAGTTGAAAATTACTATATCTTCACTTGACTAAAAAATATTAAAGATGTTAAAGAGCTAACTAGTTTCGTCCTCTCCTGAGAACATCATCGGAGCTAGTGCCAGAGAAACAATCTTATGAGAAACAGTGTCAGAGAAAGAATCTTTAATAAGATTGTTTCTCTGACACTGTTGCTCATAAGATTGTTTCTCTGACACTATCTTTGATAAGATTGTTTCTCTGACACTGTTTCTCATTAGATTATTTCTCTGACACTAGCTCCGATGATGTTCTCAGGAGGGGACGAAACTAGTTAGCTCTTTAACATCTTTAATATTTTTTAGTCAATTGAAGATATAGTAATTTTCAACCTTCATTATGGTTTTACTTGACAAAGTATCCCAATTTAACCAACTTAAAAAAAAAAATCGTTGCGAAACTTTTCGAACACTATACCTAGATAATGTAAATGTATATATCTTTGTGTTATTATGTCACAATTTTAGTGTGGACATCATAGCATTACAAGGTATTCTCAACAATCACTCCAATATCACTAAGCCTAAGCTACACTTTAACAATTTTTACCTCACAATGCTAGCACTTAACGCTATTACCATAGCTACTCAATTGTCCTCAGGAGGTTGAGTTACCCCCAAACACAACCAGACCATGTAGAAAATTCGAAAAAACCTTTTTGAATTTTCGACCCGTCCAGGAATCGAACCCGGAACCTCCTTGGTGCAAGCCGAGTGTGATGCGCACTCTGCCACGGAGATGTCTTCTTTACCTAGATAATAAACGAAAACAATTCTCGTGATTCATGCTGATATAATGGGACCCACTAACCTACTTGAAAGATACATTTAATGTGTGAAAACAATTAATACAAAAAAAAGAAAATAGGTATATTTTTCAGAAATTTTTTAGTACACTTCTGGACAAAATTAACGCACACATTGATAGTAATTAGGGATGGGTGAGTCATCCACGAGTCGACTCATGACTCGACTCACTCATGAGTCGACTCATCTTTTTGAAATGAGTCGACTCTTCAAAGAGTTGACTTACGAGTACTTTTTTTTTTTTGAGAAAACACAAAGAGATTGAGCTCTATGAGAGCTCGTGAGGTTTTCTTCTTTTGAAACGTCTATATAGGTTGCCAANGTCAGAGAAGAAGTTGATGATCAAGATGCAGTACTAGTATGCGAAATGTGCAGTTAGGTTGTACAACGCGAAAATTGTTCCATCAATGTATTTTATTTTAAAAATAATGTTGAAAATTGTATATAACCCATCTCACCCCATGCTCTGCCCCGTCTTACCCCAGCAGTGGGGTAAGACGGGGTATTTGGACTTTTTTTACATTTATCGCTTTTTCTTGAAGAAAATTACCTTTTTTAATTTTTACCTATTTTTCAATAAAAAACAACTAAATTACCTATCCATTGACATATCACTTGACAAAATATGTTTTCATTTCTTAAAGATAGTAACTGCCAAAGTTTTGCTACCCCATCTTACCCCACTCTCCCCTACCACTTCTGTCAATTGGTTTTATTATGTCTTTCTGATCAAATAAGTTGTTTTTAAAATTAGCACTCGAAAAGAGTCGAGATTGAGAGTCATATTGAGGAGTCGAGTCGAGCGAGTCGACTCATGTAAGTCGAAAATCCCATCCCTAATAAAAAATCAGTCCAAAATCGATTTGTTTTTTTTTTAAAAAAAATTGAACATATCGTCATGCCATGTAAACATATCGTCAAAAAGGAAGTATTTTCTATTAATTGCCCAAAGTTCAGGAAAAACTAACACAATACATGATGAACAAAGCTGTTTGGTGAAAGAAACGATAATTTGAAAATATCAGCTACAAGCCTTGTTCCGGGGCAGCTTCGGTGGTGAGTACCTAATGTGTGCTATACTCTCTGATTTTCGAAAACAAAAAAAATCTCGAGATTCTTTTCATAGGGTCATTTTGATGATATTTTCATTCGCAAAAAAAAAAAAAAAAAAAAAAAAAAAAAAAAAAAAAAAAAAAAAAAAAAAAAAANAAAACTTAGCTTTTTAAAGAGGAGGTCCATACCTACAAACATATATAAAAATCGAGATTTCCCCAATTATTGCATTGAAACACCCTTTTTTTGTCTCTGACTACTGGGCTATAATATGCGGGAATGATTTTTACTGTCATATCTGATATAGTCGGTAGTTTTGCTTACTCTTGACGTAAGCATATCTACCGACATGCTTGATTTCGTTGGTAATTTTTTTTTTAGGAAATTATAACTTGTACCCAAAATCGTTACGGACGGTTGTGTTCTTATACTTGGAAAAATTAACTTTGATAATTCATCAGCCTGCGTGACGATTTTTCGCGTCAAAATTCTGCCATGCACGATCTGTATGCAAATTTGACGGGTTTTAATATCAATATTATATATTTATGAAATATTCAACTTGTTTTAATGCCCTATAAAAAAAGAAGAAGAATATATATTGTAATGGGCTGAAAATTTGATGTCGGGTTTTCAATGTCAAACACGTTTATTTGAGATCTCCAGAGCCCAAATCTTGATTTTCGGGATTCGAGACTGCCAAGCAGGGCAACACGTCCAATACAAACAACTGACATGCTGGCAAAATTTTCAACTGTTACGTATAGACACCAATTATCAAACTCTAACTCTTACCGTTCTCGTTTTTATGCAGAACCGCCAAAAAGCAGCCGAAAAACGCTAAGAAGCGGTTACAACCATTGATTTTTATTCAACCGAAAGTATCTTTGCCAATTCAGTGCATGAAATTGATATGAATAGGCACCAAATTTCAAGTTCTAGCTCTTACCGTTCTCCTTTTAGGCCGGATTCGCAAAAACTGCTAAAGAGCGGCCAATACAAGTGCATTTCGTGATGTATGATGTAGACCGGGGTCAAAAATGGAGTTCACTAACGTTCACAGAAAGTCACTTGAAGTATATTTCGTACTCCAAAATATAAGTTTAGGGTGGTACATCGCCTGAAAATTAATTATTCATTTCCTAATGAGGCCACACAAGTGTTCCTAATATTACATAATAGAGATCTACTCTATGAGTACACGTTTATCATCAGCAAACTATCAGTCAATTTTCAAGTTATTTAGATCTTGTAAAAGGTAAATATTATTTTTTTCTTTAAATATATTTTCTTAATTTTTCCCTCACGGAATGACAAGGTTCAAATTGGAGTTTTTTTCTTTTTTTTTAAAGGCTTTTAACTTACTATGTATGTATGGTTGTTGTTAAATCTGAGAAATTAAATTTAACCCACTTCCCATTGTCCGATTGACCTGAAATTTGGCACAGTGGTAGATCTTCGATCACAATTGAATGTGATTTGCTTTTGGTTGGGGTCATTTAGTTACGGCCACTTTTCTGACTGATTTTTAAAAAAATTCCAGAAATTTTCCGAATTTTGGCCAATATCTCAAGATTTGTTGCGACAACATATCAACTCAAAGCGAAAAAGTTTTATGTGACATTATTTTTTTACATTTTTTGTGAAAGAATCAGAAAGGGTTTTTTTTTATCAAAATTTAAAAATTCTACCCATAATGTGAAATTTGGACCGCGTTGTCAATGGGGCACTTGAACCAAGTTTTGGTTTATTATTTTCACATATGGAATTGGCGACGAAAAAAAAAACAAACTATTAATTTAAATTAATACATAGAATCCAAAAATGTCAACGTGTTCAGCACTTTGGTTACTTAGTGTAGATTAGATGGAATTTGGTATGTAGCTCTCATTCTGGGTCTAAGGGGACATGGCATTTATGTATACATATACATACATTAATTTGAATCATTATTGGCATTTATGTATACATAAATTAATATGAATCATTATTGGCATTTATGTATACATATACATACATTAATTTGAATCATTATTGGCATTCATGTATACATATACATACATTAATTTGAATCATTATTAGCATTTATGTATACATAAATTAATTTGAATCATTATTGGCATTTATGTATACATATACATACATTAATTTGAATCATTATTAGCATTTACGTATACATAAATTAATATGAATCATTATTGGCATTTATGTATACATATACATACATTAATTTGAATCATTATTGGCATTTATGTATACATATACATACATTAATTTGAATCATTATTAGCATTTATGTATACATAAATTAATATGAATCATTATTGGCATTTATGTATACATATACATACATTAATTTGAATCATTATTTGCATTTACACACATGTACATAAATTGATATGAATCATTTTAATTTCTAAACATAATAAAAAATTGTCGCCCCTAAAATCTGCGTCTAGGTTTCAGCCTGCTGATAAACTCCACTCCCGCCCTAAAATGTCAAATTCGTTATTTGTATAGTACAGGGTGCGGTAATTAGTATTTCCTCATTTGAAAGAGCTGGTAAATAAATACCAAATGAGATATTTGAAAAATTATTTTGTATTCTGTAAGCTTGTGTCTTCCAGTTTTTTTTCCATCTATGTTTTGTAAATAATGTCATCCAAATGACGGCCTTGGCGAGTGATACACATTTGGAGTCTTTCGCGGAAGTTTTCCATGACTGTCGTCAGCATACCAGCATCAATTTGGATGATTTCTTCCAGAATTGCCTCCTTTAACTCTTCAAGGGTCCTAGGGCGATGTTTGTAGACCTCAGCCTTCAGGTAACCCCACAGGAAGAAATCACAGGGACTCAAACCTGGCGGCCGGGGAACATGTCGGAATCTCACGGGTACGATTGGCTGCATGGGTAGCCCCATACAGACTAAAGCTGATCATGTGGTCCTAAAGTTGTGAAACCAACTCAAAATTATTTTTCGATCAGGAACTGGATCTGTGAAGTGCAAACCATACCTTGTGCGGGACGCCCTCTGAGTGGCCATAAAGGATTCACTTTTTTCAAAAACACCTTGACAAGGAACGCACGATGCTCGCGCGACCAAACCATTGCAA
The DNA here is from genome assembly GCA_012654025.1 of Pachypsylla venusta. Lineage (NCBI taxonomy): Eukaryota > Metazoa > Arthropoda > Insecta > Hemiptera > Aphalaridae > Pachypsylla > Pachypsylla venusta. The sequence continues at coordinate 40,276,627 of CM022877.1, read as the reverse complement.
CAACTAAAAACTAGATGTCATTTCGAGTTGAATATCACAAACCCCACGCTCCTCCCACTATCACTTCCCCTCCCACGATTTTTTGAAAAGTGGGAGGGGAAGTAATAGTAGAAAGTTAGACTCCCTCCCTAAATATAAAAAGTAAAATCTATTATATTCTTTTATTTCAGATTTGTAAGGAGTGGCTAAACAATGGCTAAAACATTGAGAGTAACACTTGTCTGCTGTATTATTTTACTAGCCTTAGTTCGGGGCAGCTTCTGTGGTGAGTAATCTAATCTATAATAATAAAACTCAATGTAACGATAAATGTGTGTGTGTGGGGCGGGCGAGGGGGTATGTTTAATTGTTTAGCCAAAACGATAAGAGATATCTAAAAAATGATGAGAATGGACCCTCCCAAAACCATAGGCCTAAACATCAGAAAAAATATCCGAATTTAAAAATGTCGAACAATTTCGAGTTACCGCCGATTTTTCGATTTTTAACCGAATTTAACCGGTCATATCCGATATCTTAAATTTTGTCGAGACAACATATAAACTCAAAGCGAGAGAGTTTTAGGTGGCCTTTTAAACCTTAATTTGGAACATGGTTTGAAAAAAAAAAACGGTCCAACCGTAATCGAAATTTTACTGTCATATCCGATTTTCGTTGGTATTTTATTTAGGGCATTACACCCTGTACACAAAATCGCGTTAAGGACGGTTGTGTTTCTACTTGGAAAAATTAACATTCATAATTGATCAGCCATTGTGACGATTTTGGTGTCAAAATGCTGCCGTGCATGACCTGCAGTGTATGCGAATTTGATGTGTTTTCAACTTAATTATACAGAGTGCTCGAAAAGTCCCGGAACGGATTTTTTTATTTTTTAAACGGTTAAAGATAGAGACATGAAATTTTATATGTAGTTTTAACATAAATTAAACTATTTTTTGGCGTAATTAAAATTTCTACAGGGTGTCTCAAAAGTGGGTAAACAGACACCAACTTTCGATTTTTTAATAGAACTTCCTGTTTTTCATTTCATATATAAATTCTACCTCAACTTCTACACACAATTAACTCCTCACTCGATACTTTAATCAAACGGATCTCTGATCAAAACCGTCCAATCATTGATTTTTCTTCAGAATAAAAGTGATAAAATCAAGAGTGTAATACATCAAATCAGTCAAGTTTTTTATGTTTAATCTCGTGGTACCATTGGTTTTTTTTACTCTCAAGGAGGGTAATGTAAACACGAAATGTTAACATCAACCAAAAATGAAATTTTACCTCCCTTGGATATAAAAAGTGTAAAAAAAAAACACTAAATTGGGTCCCTTGGGCTCTCCGGTGGGGGGGCCAAATTTTTCAAAATCGAATAGCTCTTAACATCAGCCATCATAACATATCAATATTTTACGTTTCTACAAAAAAAAACCGCTAAAAATCATTTTCGAAAATGATTTGAAAGGCCCAGGGCCCCCAAAAAGTACATTCAAAGTGCTAATAGGCACTGTTTTTAAATCAGTTCTAATAATAAGTTTTCATATATTTTACAGATGAAAAGTTAANATATTTTACGTTTCTACAAAAAAAACCGCTAAAAATCATTTTCGAAAATGATTTGAAAGGCGCAAAGCCCCCAAAAAGTACATTCAAAGTGCTAATAGGCACTGTTTTTAAATCAGTTCTAATAATAAGTTTTTATATATTTTACAGATGAAAAGTTAAGAGAATCTTTAAATAAAACCGATGCACAGATAGAAATTGTAACAAAACAAATCGATTCGCTGACCATTAATGACGAATCAAAAATGGAAAAAATGCACAACAAAACATTACCCAATTTACATGCACGACTCAATAAAGCACGGAATAACAAAAAAATGAATTTAAGTTTGGAAAAAAGCCTGAATGACACTCAAGCTAAACTGGATGAGGCGTGGCAAAAACTTCGGATACAAATCAATAATTTCGTAGAAGCAAAGAATAATGGCTTAGTACCTCCCCGGAAATCTGCTCAAGATAAACTGAATGAGGCGTGGCAAAAAATTGCGACAAAAATCAATAATTTCGTAGATACACGGAATAAAGGTTTGGTACCTTGCCGGAAATCTGCTAAAGATAAACTGATTGAGAAGTGGCAAAGACTTGCGACAAAAATCAATAATTTCGTAGATGCACGGAATAAAGGTTTGGTACCTTGCCGGAAATCTGCTAAAGATAAACTGATTAAGAAGTGGCAAAGACTTGCGACAAAAATCAATAATTTCGTAAAAAAAAACAGACAGTTGCGTATGCAATGAAGTTATATCGATTGATATTATTTTATTTATTTTCGGTTACATAATTCAAAATATATACAATACTAAGTGGTACTTCTCAATTCCGATTTTTTTGTGTTGAAAACCGTCCATAAATCGGATAGAAACCGAAAAATTATCAAATTTTATATTCTTTATGGGGTCCATATATATTATTTTGGGGGGAGGGGGTCTATTCTCGGTCATTTTTCGTTGTCTCTTTTACTTTGCTCAGAAAAAACTTGCAAAAAGACCCGCTAAATAGCGTCATTTTTGGCGGTAACATGCTCTCACTTGAACTTTTTTTCTTTTCTTATTACGCACCTACATACTAAAAGGGACCTGTGTGCTAAGTTTCAAGTCTCTACGTTTAGCCATCGTGGAGCTACGTTGATTATCAGTCAGTCAGTATACCAACTGGGCTTTGCGTTTTATAAGTATAGATAGATAATAATAAAACAAAGGCATATGGTACTCCATTTGAAATCTTTCTCAGAAAATGCACTTCCGTCCAAGTTTCATAAGACAAACCAATCTGTGACGTATGCAATGTAATTATATCGACTGCACACATTAGTTTTTTATGGCAATTTATGTCTGAAAAACGGGTTACCCGACATTGGTGTCCTATGCAATCATACAATATCCCATTGTAAATAATTCGCCTAGTTTTAGACACTCTTGGAAGTCCTATCTTAGAAATTCCAAATGGCCGCCATTTTGAAATTAAATACGCTAGATGTGTATTTTTTTTTTTGTTGCAAAGTACTTCTAATTCTATTGTCTTTCTGAAAATGTATAACAAGATAGGGGTTCGTATTTAAAATACAAAAGTTGGACCTCGCCCCTGAAAAATTATTCACACCATCAGGTGGTTTAATTTAGAATATAATATCATGCAAAATTTCAAAACTCCACATAAAGCCGTTTAAAAGATATTCAGGTGGTCTCGGAATTTTGGGACACTCTGTATAATATTATGCAGTTTATTTATAGAAATTTTCTCATCAATACGGTCCCATTGTGAACGGATGTGAATTTTAACCCTAGGATTGCCAAGCTCTATTCAATTACGTGCATTGCCAAGGGGGAGGGGGAGTACAAAGTACCCGCAAACAAAATAAAGGATAAAAAGATTTTTTTTTTCATTACAATAAGTCGCTATTACTTTATTAAAAACTAAAAAAAAATATAAACTAAATCAATTATTATATTTTATAAAAATAAAATTAAATCCCAGGAATAAAATAATGTAAATGAAAGTAAAAAAAAAAATCGCTAGACCCTAGGAAATCTATTCTGAACCAGAACTTTGTCCTTCCTGACATCCCACACAGACAAATGTCTTTTGACAGTGTTTNCCAGACCTCCCACCGAAATGTCAATCTATTTTTTTTTTTTTTTTTTTTTAATAAAAATAAAAAGACAACAATTCTCTGTTATATAGTAAAAAAATAAAATTGTTCTCATTACAAAATGATTCGAAAAAAACCCGAAAATTTTATTCTAAAAATACCACTGGTAGAGCATCACACCTGAGTTCTAATATCACCAAGGGAATGGCCAGCATGGTCATTTTTCTACCCCAAAAGGATCAATCAGCAATTCAAATGGTACAAACGTATCTAGGTATCGGGCAGGCCTTCGGGAGCACAATATATAAATGTATCTATTACATGACCATGTTATAGAGCAAACCTTAACATTATTAACTTTATTGTCGATGGAAGGCTCCAAGCCGACGAAGAGGTTAAACTCTGAGGAAGCGTTGAGACCTTCCTATGCCCAGATGTGGTCGATTATTATAATTATTCCTGGGAACGGACAACCCCAACATCGAAACTAGCCTGGAAATCGATGAGTTTGCTTATAACAATAGCTTCTCGCATGTACCTCGATCAGAAAAAAGACCCATGACTGACCAAACTAAGGGTCTCCTTCAGCAAAACAATAGGAGTAGAATCTACTAAGGTGGTAATGGCTACGCCTCGTCTGCGCATCAGACGTGGCGTGAAGATGCCTACCCAAAGTAGATTAATTATAACTTATCCCCAAAATCGTTACGGACGGTTGTGTTCTTACGCTTGGAAAAATTAACATTGATAATTGATCAGCCTGCGTGACGATTTTCGCGTCAAAATTCTGCCATGCACGATCTGTATGCAAATTTGACGGGTTTTAATATCAATAATATATATTTGTGAAATAGTCAACTTGTTTTAATGCCCTATAAAAAAAAAATCTGGTGTGAACATCACACGACTTTCCTTATCTATAATTAAAGAAGAAGAATATATATATTGTAATGGGCTGAAAATTTGATGTCGCGTTTTCAATGTCGAAACACGTTTATTTGAGATCCTCAGAGCCCAAATCTTGATTTTCGGGATTCGAGACTGCCAAGCAGGGCAATACGTCCAATACAAACAATTGACATGCTGGCAATTTTTCAACTGTTACCAAGGGCGTAGCCAGCATTTGGCCTAGGGGGGGGCAGGTGAGATCTTCATGTCGGGTGGGAGGGGGTGGATGTAGATTATAGGGGGACAGGACGAGAACTAATACAAAGAGAAAAAAAGAAAATCTAACCACAACATAATAATAAAGTCAGTGGTAACTCTCCTACAGGTGACTAGCGGGAAATGATCAATTAATATTAATATTTTCTTTTGAATTACATTAAATTTATTTGTTGTCCTTTTCTGTGAAATCATAGCATATTTTTATTAAAAAAAAACTAGCAGTTGTGCCCGTGCTTCGCCCGGTTAAAATATGGGAATAGACACGTTTACCGTTTCTAAAAGTAATCTATGATTTCCTATTCAAAAATCGAAAAATCGGCCGTAACAGGAACGCGGTTGGATAGTATGGAACTCCGATAATTTTTCCGGGGTCCAAGTCTTTAGTTTTGGAGGTAATCTATGATTTCCCATAAAAACATCGGCCGTACATCATAGAGTTATGAATTCTGATAAATTCACTGGGGTCCCTGTCTTTTGTTTAAGGGAGGGGGGGGGGCATTCCGNTTGTTTAAGGGAGGGGGGGGGCATTCCGACCAATTATTCAATACTTCTTACCGTTTCTAATAGTATTCTAGGATTTCCCATAAAAACATCGGCCGTACATTGGCGTTATTAGTACACAGTACAGTATATGCCCCCAAATTTATAACTCACGGACCATCACTGGATAAGATTTTCTGAAAGAATGGACAGAACATGTCCTTTCCCCACCCCCCACCTTAAATTATCTATAACCCCCGGACAGATATTGACAACATTTTCTGTTTATGAAAGAAAGGACAGATTAGATATCTATCCTAAAAAAAAAAGGAGACAACATGCAGAGTTAACATTGATAACTCTGAATCAATTGAAGATAATGTTTGGGAACAAATAGAAAGATATATTGTATGAATAGAATAGAATGGGGAGACAACATGCAGAGTTAACATTGATAACTCTGAATCAAAACCCGGGTAGGAGATAGGTAATTTCAAAGTTTGCACTTTTGGATATGAATCATTATTGGCATTTATGTATACATATACATACATTAATTTGAATCATTATTAGCATTTATGTATACATAAATTAATATGAATCATTTCTATAAACATAATAAAAAATTGTCGACCCTAAAATCTCAGCGTCATGGTTTCAGCCTTTTTGGTAATACATTATACTGAAAGGTGGACTGCCTCCCTAAATATAAAAAGTAAAATCTATTATAATCTTTTATTTCAGACTTGTAAGGCGGTTTATAACAATGGCTAAAACTTTGAGAGTAACACTTGTCTGCTGTATTATTTTACTAGCCTTAGTTCGGGGCAGCTTTGGTGGTGAGTGATCTATCTATAATAATAAAACTCAATGTAACGATAAATGTGTGTGGGGGGCGGGCGTTGGGGTATGTATCACTAATTGTTTAGCCAAAACGATAAGAGATATCTAAAAAAAATGATGAGAATGGACCCCCCCCCCCCCGAAAAACCATAGGCCTAAACACCAGAAAAAATATCCGAATTTAAAATTTTCGAGTTACGGCCGATTTTTCGATTTTTAACCGAATTTAGCCGGTCATGGTCCGATATCTTAAGTTTTGCCGCGAAAAGATAAAAACTCAATGCGAGAAAATTTTAGATGGCCTTTTAAACCTTAATTTGGAACATGGTTTGAAAAAAAACGGTCCAACCGTATTCGAGTTATGGCCGTTTTCCGATTTTTGTAAGGGGAATCATAGAATACTATTAACTTTCGATTTTTGAAAGGGAAATCATAGAATACTATTAGCACGGGAAGGGCCATGCCTCTAAGGCTCCAAGCTATAGGCCGTAGCGAAACAACTAGTGTGTTGTATATGCTATTCGGTACATTTTTCAGTACCTCAATGCTCTCCGATTTTGAAAAATAAAAAAAAATCTCGGGATTTTTTCATAGGATNTTTTTTTTTTTTTTTTTTTTTTTTTTTTTTTTTTTTTTTTTTTTTTTTTTTTTTTCGTTCTGGTATTTTATTTAGAACATTACACCCTGTACCCAAAATTGTTACGGACGGTTGTGTTTCTACTTGGAAAAATTAACATTCAAAACTGATCAGTCATTGCGACGATATTTGCGTCAAAATGCTGCCGAGCATGACCTGTCTAATAATGTGAAAAATTAACATTCATAACTGATCAGCCTTTGTGACGATTTTTTGCGTCAAAATGCTGCCGAACATGACCTGTCTAATAATGTGAAAAATTGACATTCATAACTGATCAGCCTTTGTGACGATTTTTTGCGTCAAAATGCTGCCGAAGCATGACATGTCTAATAATGTGAAAAATTAACATTCATAACTGATCAGCCTTTGCGACGATTTTTGCGTCAAAATGCTGCCGAAGCATGACCTGTCTAATAATGTGAAAAATTAACATTCATAACTGATCAGCCTTTGCGACGATTTTTGCGTCAAAATGCTGCCGAGCATGACCTGTCTGCTTGGAAAAATTAATATTCATAACTGATCAGCCTTTGTGACGATTTTTGCGTCAAAATTCTGCCGAGCATGACCTGTCTGCTTGGAAAAATTAACATTCATAACTGATCAGCCTTTGCGACGATTTTTGCGTCAAAATGCTGCCGAGCATGACCTGTCTGCTTGGAAAAATTAATATTCATAACTGATCAGCCTTTGCGACGATTTTTGCGTCAAAATGCTGCCGAGCATGACCTGTCTGCTTGGAAAAATTAATATTCATAACTGATCAGCCTTTGTGACGATTTCGGCGTCAAAATGCTGCCGAGTATGACCTGTATTTGAATTTGATGTGTTTTCAACTTAATTATACAGAGTGCTCGAAAAGTCCCGGAACGGATTATTTCATTTTTAACGACTAAAGATAGAGACTTGAAATTTTATATGTAGTTTTAACACAAATTAATCTATTTTTTGGCGTAATTAAAATTTCTACAGGGTGTCTCAAAAGTGGGTAAACAGACACCAACTTTCGATTTTTTAATTGGAAACCCCTATTTTTTTATTTCATATTCAAATTCTACGTCAAATTCTACACACAATCGACTCCTCACTCGATACTTTGATCAAATGGATCTCTGATCAAACCCGCCCAATCATTGATTTTTCTTCGGAATAAAAGTGATAAAACCAAGAGTGTAATACATCAAATCAGTCAAGTTTTTTATGCTGAATCTCGTGGTACCATTATTTTTTTTTTTTTTTTTTTTTTTTTTTTTTTTTTTCATTTATTACACTCAAGAAGGGTAATGTTAACACGAAATGTTAACATCAACCAAAAATGAAATTTTACCCTCCTTGGGTATAAGTACATTCGAAGTGCTAATAGGCACTGTTTTTAAATCAGTTCTAATAATAAGTTTTCATATATTTTACAGATGAAAATTTAAGAGAATCTATACAGAAAACCGATGCACAGATAGAAATTGTAACAAAACAAATCGATTCGCTGACCATTAATGACGAATCAGAAATGGAAAAAATGCACAACAAAACATTACACGATTTACAAGCACAACTCAATGAATCACAAAAGACGGAATTTAAGTTTGGAAAAAAACCTGAAGGACGCTCAAGATAAACTGGATCTGGCGTGGCAAAAACTTGGTATACAAATCAATAATTTCGTAGAAGCACGGAAAAATGGTTTTGTACCTCGCCCGAAACCTGATCAAGATAATCTGAATGAGGCGTGACAAAAACTTGCGACAAAATTCAATAATTTCGTAGAAAAAAGCAGACAGTGACGTATGCAATGAAGTTATATCGATTGTACACATTTATTATTTTATTTATTTATCCATTATTTTCGGTTACATAATTTAAAAAATATACAATACTAGCTGTTTTCCCGTGCTTCGCTACGGTTACAAAATTCAACAACAATTTCGAGATCACGAAATTAAATCTTCTCAATTTTAGATTTTTAGTAGAACCGACCCCCAGAGTGAACACGGCTCCTATTTAGAAATTTCAATATTTTACTCAAAGATATTACTTTTTGCACTGCTGAACACCTTCGTATAAAATTTCAGATTTCTCGCTTATTCCGAAGTGATACTTCTTAACTATGGGTTTTTAGTGGAACCGACCCCCCAGAGTGAGCACCGCTCCTAGTTAGAAAATTCAATATTTAATTCAAGGATATGATTTCAGCTTTCTCGCTCATCCTGAAGTGGTACTTCTCAATTCCGATTTTTTGGTGGTGAAAACCGTCCATAAATCAGATAGAAACCGGAAATTATCAAATTTTATATTCTTTATGGAGTCCTTATATACTATTTTGGGGGGATCGGGTCTATTTTCGGAAATTTTTCGTTGTCTCTTTTAGTTTGCCCAGAAAAAACTTGCAAAAAGACCCGCCAAATAAAGTCATTTTTGGCGGTAACTTGCTCCCACTTGAACTTTAAACGCACCTACATACTAAAAGGGACCTTTGTGCAAAGTTTCAAGTCTCTACGTTTAGCCATCGTGGAGCTACGTTGATTATCAGTCAGTCAGTCAGTACGTCAGTATACCAACTGTACTTTGCGTTTTATAAGTATAGATCAATTGAATAGATCCATATTAATTTATTAAATCATAAATTAAGATCCTCTGGCTTCTGATTTTATATTCCATCGATACCATAAATTCAACACATTTGTCAATCTTATGATTATTATATCTAAGTGTATCACTTTCTGATTATTTAGTTAATATTCATTAAAAATAATAAAATTCGTTATATAAGTTGACTCATCTCGGTCTTTTTAATGAATCTAATGTTCTCCAGCAGCTAACACAACCACGGGCGTAACAACCAAGCAAAAAAAATCTGTTTTATTTTATTTTTTTGTCAAAGTAAGATAACAATTTCATTTCACTAAAAAAAGAAATTCAAAAGTAAAATTGAAAAGAAAAAAAATGTAAAAAAAGGTCAAATATGACGCAGAAAAAAAAAGAACAATAGAAAGAAAACTAAGAGAACTTATAACAGCAAAATACTGAATAAGATTGAAAAAGAAAAGGAAGAGTTGATCAAGAAAGAATATCATAACAACAGAGAAGATAGAACATATTGGAACGAATGAAGAAATCAGATTGAATTTGAGAAAGAAAGAACAACTAAACATATCGAACAAGCGAGACAAAAAGAGAGAAAAAGAAAGTCTAACCACAACATAATAATAAAGTCAGTGGTGACTCTCGTACAAGATTATAGAGGGACAGGATGAGAACCCAGACAAAGAGAGAAGAAGAAAATCTAACCACAACATAATAATAAAATCAGTGGTGACTCTCCTAAAAGATTAGAGCGGAACATGATGAGAACGGACACAAAGAGAGAAGAAGAAAATCTAACCACAACATAATAATGAAGACAGTGGTGACTCTCCTACAAGATTAGAGCGGGACATGATGAGAACGGACACAAAGAGAAAAAAAGAAAGTCTAACCACAACATAATAATAAAGTCAATGGTGACTCTCCTAAAATATTAGAGCGGGACATGATGAGAACGGACACAAAGAGAGAAAAAGAAAATCTAACCACAACATAATAATGAAGACAGTGGTGACTCTCCTACAAGATTATAGCGGGAAATGATGAGAATCCAGACAAAAAGAGAAGATGAAAATCTAACCAGAACATAATAATAAAGTCAGTGGCGACTCTCGTACAAGATTATAGGGGGACAGGATGAGAACTAATACAAAGAGAGAAGAAGAAAGTCTAACCACAACATAATAATAAAGTTAGTGGTGACTCTCCTACAAGATTATAGCGGGAAATGATGAGAACCCAGACAAAGAGAGAAGAAGAAAATCTAACCACAACATAATAATAAAGTCAGTGGCGACTCTCGTACAAGATTATAGGGGGACAGGATGAGAACTAATTCAAAGAGAGAAGAAGAAAGTCTAACCACAACATAATAATAAAGTTAGTGGTGACTCTCCTACAAGATTATAGCGGGAAATGATGAGAACCCAGACAAAGAGAGAAGAAGAAAGTCTAACCACAACATAATAATAAAGTTAGTGGTGACTCTCGTACAAGATTATAGCGGGAAATGATGAGAAACCAGACAAAGAGAGAAGAAGAAAGTCTAACCACAACATAATAATAAAGTTAGTGGTGACTCTCGTACAAGATTATAGCGGGAAATGATGAGAAACCAGACAAAGAGAGAAGAAGCAAATCTAACCACAACATAATAATAAAGTCAGTGGTGACTCTCCTACAAGATTATAGCGGGAAATGATGAGAACCCAGACAAAGAGAGAAGAAGAAAATCTAACCACAACATAATAATAAAGTCAGTGGTGACCCTCCTACAAGATTATAGCGGGAAATGATGAGAAACCAGACAAAGAGAGAAGAAGAAAATCTAACCACAACATAATAATAAAGTCAGTGGTGACCCTCCTACAAGATTATAGCGGGAAATGATGAGAAACCAGACAAAAAGAGAAGAAGAAAATCTAACCACAACATAATAATAAAGTCAGTGGTGACTCTCCTACAAGATTATAGCGGACAGGACGAGAACTAATACAAAGAGAGAAAAAGAAAGTCTAACC
>CM022877.1:40245223-40258549 GCA_012654025.1 Pachypsylla venusta | reverse complement strand
CTTGGCATGTCGATATAATATTTCGACATCGGATGATGTATAACTTGATTTCTTTGTTCTACTTAATATTGTTTAATTTTGATGCAATATATTAATATCTGATGCAAGAGACGATACCACACAGGATATTTCTGGAACTTATTATTCAAGCAATATACTGGGTGTGTTTTAGGTCCAACAAAAAGTAGCATTAGAAAAACCGAAGGGAAAGTTGTTTGCCTGTTTTATAGATTTCAAGAAGGCATTCGATAGTTTTAATAGAATTCTTCTAAAGAAAAAACTGGTAACACAATTCAATATTAAAGGTAAACTATTTGCTTTAATTAATGACATTTTGCAAACAAACAGCATCAGAATATCAGACGGCAAGCAACTTTTAAAGCAAATAGAACAGAATACCGGTCTTTTGCAAGGGGATTCCCTATGTCATATTTTAAAAGTGTATTTTAGAAACCACTATCTTTATTTAGTAACCACTATCTTGTTTTTGTAAAAATATATTTTGTTAGTGTTCGGCAGTTGCCTACTGGACGTAAGACATTCATGTTGTTCTCATTTCAATAATCATTAGTAGCTGCCTAAGGAACTCGAATATGTTTCTCCAAATTTTCTAATACAATCATGGCTCTAATCCCTTTGCCTCATTTTAAGTTAAAGGAATATAAAATCAAGGAAGTCAATGAATTCAGGAGAAAATTTGAATATTATGTTTAGCTTCAGCTAATGAACTTCGAGAAAAAAGTGAAAAAATCAAAACATGTGCTGTTAGAATGGCATTTGATAATGAAATAAATGATATAATTGATAGCCTTAAAATAGAAAATCCATCAGTTAACAAAATTTTTGATGAATTGGAAAAACATATTTCCCCAAAAAACAATGTGTGTTTCGAACAATACCGCATAAGACGACACCCTAAGGCCTACATTGTTTATATTATTTATCGCTGATATTGTTTCATTTTTAAAAAATAGTAACTCCAATTTAGAAATTCTGCTTTACGCAGATGATCTTGTCTTTTATTCATCCTCTATTGATGAAATGCAAATCGCCCTAAACAATTTAGAACAATACTGCATTGAAAATAAATTAGAGGTCAACATCTCAAAAACTAAAATTATGAAATTCAGGAAAGGGGGACGACTTTCAAAAAAAAGATGTTTTCAAATTTAATGGCTCCACAGTCGAAATCGTAAATAATTAGACTTACTTAGGTGTAACACTACAACAAACCCTTTGTTTTACCAAACATTTGCAGAAGAGAAAACAGCAATGTATCTACTCAATACATAAGATGGAACATTTGACGAAACTGAGTGTTAGGTCAGCATTATTACTCTTTCAGGTAGAGATGTGATTTATGAGTCTTTTGAGTGATTAGATCACTAATGAATCACTCAGTAAAATGATCTAAACATTTTCATTAATCACTCAATGAGTCACTAATCGTGAGCCATGATAGCTCATATACCTAATCAAATAGATCATAAGTCGTGAGCCATGACGTCATTAATCATTTTCATTACAATCAATTGAATGATTTTTTCCATTCTCTTTTGTGCGAGCTTTATTGCATTACGAACCATCGATCAAAGAGGAGAAGAAAAAACAAAACAACACACAAGATATAACCTTGAAGTAGCCAATAATCAGCACACGAAGAGATCACACATACCTGTCTCATTTTATTTCAATTGCCTACAGCTGTTCTATATCACTCTGCATTTTTATTTTTTTCATTTCTCTGTTCTTACCTACAGAGTCTACCTACTAGGTACTTGTTTCTTTCTCTGTTCTCTGTATACTCATGGTTCTACCTACTAGGTAGACTATGATTATGATCTATTCAGGTTGTAATTGTGATTCATGAGTCAATTGGCTGTTCGGATTCATGTTTTTTGTTTTGAATTTTTACCTCTGTTTAGTTTTGTAGAGTCTAACCTCATTTCTGACACATTGAGGGTTCTAAAACCGGGGAGGAGTGTCTGGCCAATTTTTGTTACCAATTTTAACCCAATTAAACGGGTTAGGAGACGTTTTTACTACCACGTCTGTATTTCGTATGTACAACCGTCCAAAATGGATCCATGACGGCAATAAAATAAAATACGACTATTGCAACTTATCTGCAGAGGATACATACCATTTATTTGTGGGGTCCGACTAAGGGGAGAACCGTAGGGTCCTCGAACAAGGGAAAAATCCCACGTTCAAAATACTTTTCCCGTTTGTGGAAAAACAATTTTGCGCAAGCAATAAAGGCATGAGGCATGGCCGTAAAAACGTTTCCTAACCTGTCGAGGGGGGTTATAATATGTCAATAAAGCTAACAAAAGTTAAAAACAAAACAAAAGAGAAGTGGAAAAAATAAAAATATGGTTGGTGGGATTTTTCCCGCGATGTGTCACGCCGCACGCGACAAAAATCCCACAACCATGGGACCCTACGGTTCTCCCCGGAGGCATACCCTTATATGATGAAGAAATTCTAGCAGTGATCAGGAATTTATTTTGATTGTTTTTTTTTAGGTATTGTTATGTTTTTATACTTATAGTTTTGTTTTCTCTTAGTCATTAATTTGTTTTGTTAACTTTAATTTTAGTCCTTTGTTTTGTAAGGAAAAAAGCAAATTGTTTGCGCTAAATTAAAATAAATAAATAAAATAGATTTCATATCTTTTTTGGGGTGATGACTTGGCGGGAAATTTTTATAGCACGCAGTGGTATTTTTGAGGGGATCTCATAACTTTTTGTAGCAAGAAAATATATATATTTATATAATTGTAAAAGGGCAGAGATCTTACATAAGTATCATAACCGAATAATTATCATCTATCTTCAAACTATACCGCAGACAAGATAACGTCCGGTGGAGAAACCAAGGTCCAAACCATCATTTCAGAGGGCGCTGGACGTTTTTCAGTCTGTACTTTCAGATTTTTAAAAGAAAATTTTTGGTCAAAAATTTGGAGAATAAAAATCTACGTATGAGACAACGCCCGTGGAGAAACCAAGGTTAAACTGGTCATTTCCTTGAGGGCGCTAAACGTTTTTCGGCATGTAGGTACTTTCAGATTTTTAAAACAAAAATTTCGGTCAAAATTTGGAGAAAAAAATCTAAGTATGAAAACGCCTATACTAAATTACAAAATGTACTCCAGATACCTGTGGCTACTCCTATCGACGGAACCAAGTTCCACATAATTATTTCTTTGAGAGCGCTAAGCATTTTCTGGTCTGAAATTTCAGGTTCACAAAAATTTTTAGTCAAAATTAATGGTAATCAATCTATCATCAACTATCATTAATCAATAGTCCAGTCAACGAATGGTTTGTAGAGTGCGTTTGCTGGAAACTAAGGAATTTTTCAGAAGTTTGTTTGGTGTGGTCAGGAGAGAAACATACTAAAAGTCCCCGGACCTGGGGGGTGAGCGAAACGCAGGGGGGCGTGGCGAAGGTCACTTTTTTCAAGTTTTTCCCTATGTCTCGAAAATGGTTACTTGTAGGGTATAAAGTATTCTCGGTAAAATTGGAGTCATCTAAATTTCCTACAACTTTGCTTCTATTCATTTTTTTCCACCCCTCATAGTTTTCGAGACATCTTCCCACCCCCACCGCATATTTTTGGGAAAATGAAAATTTACCCCATTTTTCGTTAAATTTTGGTCTGTAGCACACCAATGCTTCGTTTCACAACAATAACCCGGGAAACGAAGTTATAGAAGATCAAATTTGCTTTAAAATATTCCTCTTTACAATTTATTATTAGCCCTTCAAAAAATGCAGCCCCTTTAATGGCATTTGGCAATAATATAGATTTCGCCAAAAGACTGTTCGTATCAGTTTTCCACAGCTGTCACCTTTTATATAACCAGTTACTATGTGTATATGTTACGGTAAAAGTAGATAATTGGGGATTGTATACAATCACAGGTAATACAATCCCCAAAGTCGCTTGGTGAATGTAGGAAATTATTCTCTATTTCCTACTTTTGCCGGTAATTGTATACAATCGCCAGAGGTGCTTGGTGAAAGTAAGAAAATGAAATGAAAAGAAGAAATAAAAACAATAAATTCAAATAGTTTTTCAAGAAGTGTAATTTTTATTTATTTTTTTAAACCTGAATTAAAAACAAGAGGCTTTTATTTATTACTTTTTAACCTGAATGTTGTTTATGTTAATGTTACGGTAAAAGTAGATAATTGAAAATTATTCTCAAGAATAGTGCAAGAATTTAATCGAGGCATGGCCGATCAAAACGTTTCCTAACCTCTCTGGGAGGGGGGCGTTTATCTTATTTTTAAACTCTTGCACCATTCTTGAGAATAATTTCCTACATTTATTTGTATACAATCACCAATTATCTACTATTACTGTAACATTAATAATTTATGAATTAAAAACAAGAGGTTTTTTGCCTGAATTAATAACAAGAGGCAAATTTTGTATGACATTTGTACTATTTGTTTTCACATGACAAAATCTCATAGCACTTTGAATTACACAACTTTCCATTCTTTTTACATTTACACTTGTCTGTTTTACATTTAGTTTTGCAAACTCATCGCTGACAGCCTTGCCCACCCGACCAAGGCTTGCGTGTCGATCGTTGAAATTTGAATTTCTTACTTTCACCAAGCACCTCTGGCGATTATATACAATTACCAGTACTTGTATACAATCACCGCATTACCTACTTTTACCGTAACATATATCCTCTCAAATATTGAGAGTAAGATCGTTTAATATGCAATTAAATGACCAGACAGGATAAGTGGGGTCTTTATTTAAATCCACAATTTTGCACTAAAAAAATTCACCCATTTTTATTACTTTTACTGTTAAAATGGGTTGAATTTTGTTCAAAAATGGTACAGATGCAGTGGCGTACCTAGGGTGGGGCCGGGGGGGTCGCCCCGGACGCAATGATGTGGGGGGCGGCAAAACGATCTTCCGTAAGATACAGATATGATACTAAAAAAAAATTACTACTCAAAAAAGTTTTTCATGTGAACATTGGATCTCAATTTTTGATGAAAAATGAATATTTTATTTGCTTTATATAGTCTCGAAACATTACAAACTTCAAATTTTTGTCCATCAAAATTGAAAAACTCAAATGTTAACTTTTCTCGCAATAATCGCTGCAAATGTACATATTATATCCCGTAATCCAATATTGCAGCAGTTTCATTTTCCATTGAAACAATTGCAAGATTTGTTAATCTACTTTGACTCATGGTTGATCTCTGGTAAGATTTAATTAATTTTAGTTTCAAAACTATCGATCGTTCGCATACTATATATTCGACCAAGTATTAGCGATTGTTTAGTGACGTACGAATATGTACGTGAGTTAATAATGAAATAAAACATGAAAATTGTTAAAATAATCTTTTACAGAACTTAATCTACGCCCCCCATCCATGGTTCTGCACGCTTCTTATCATACAGATAAGGAACGTGTAAAACCATGGATAGGGGGGGGGGGCGAATCATTCTTTGCCCGGGGCGCTCAATGATCTAGGTACGCCACTGTACAGATGGATGCATATACTGACTTTACAACTTATTTTCTGATGTAGGATCCTCCTTTATCTCCCAGTGAATAAGGTAGGTGGTTAAAATGTAGACTTTATCACTTGCACATTTGCAGAGCGTTATAATGTAAACTATTACCATGCAAAATTATTGGAAATTGGAATCCAAAAAATCACGGACATCACGTAGGTAATTTTTTTCTTATTGCCTCGTGCTGAGTGTCCTAAAACCAGCAAACACACTTTTGCAATTATGATATGCAATTAAATGAGCAGACAAGACAAGTGAGGTCTTCATTTAACTCCACGAATTTCCACCGAGCTCGTTCTTTTGTGCCACAATAACTATATTGAATGCATGATCCGATTTTTGTTTGGATATTTCTCATTGTGCTTGTGAAAGAATTTTAAAATTAGTTTTTGGGCTCCATGGGATCTTCTGGGCCTTATGGCGAAATTTTTAATAATATTTTTCGAACAAAACTCTATTGTGTACAAAATCACATTGCATAAATCATGAAATAATAACTTTAAATACGAAATTATTTTCCAAAGTAGGTATTTCAATTTTTGGATCTCTTGGGTTGGAAGGATCCGAGAAGTGATTCATATGATGGAATTTGACGGAAAAAGTCGGTTCTTCATCCTCCACATTATTATACACTCAGACTCCGTTGAAAAATATTCCCTGACAATTGTGGTATGTCATTAAACATTTCAGTGATAATTTCCGGCAGCCACACTTTTACTACTGCAGTTCTAAGTGCAGCGGCATAAAATCATTTTTAAAATTTAGTCGTGTACTTGAGCATCTACACTGTGCACTGGACCCAGTTGCTTGTTAGCGGTCACTCCCCCCCCCTGCTTACTCGGCCTCAGCCTGGGATGATGAGGGTCTAGAAAATACTTCTTCTCTCTTCTGTATTTCTGGTGACTTCCTACAGAATTTTAGATACCCTACTTTGCTCTTTCTAAATGCTCATGATGTTGTGTCGGATTTTATCTTTCATTCCAAGCTGTAGTTCTGCCACGACAAGGTTTCACGAGTAAGATGTCTTGGTCAGTTGAGGTTTTACCCATCAATATAACTAAGAGGACTTCGCAAATAACTTCACTGAGTTAGTTTCAGATAAATGAATTGCTGCGTCAACATTAAACATCAGGATACTAATCATGCGGCTTTTGTTTCGGACGTTCGAAAGAAAATCACTTCCTCCAGGACAGTGGGACTTGATAAATCGTATATATCCATCACAAATAGAGGTAATGGAGTATCCTGTGCCAAATATTTTTTTGTGCGAGAAATCCGCCGTCTACAAATATGTACGAGTTTGTCAGTTATACATCCTTCGTAATTGGATCAGAGAGCATAGCACTAATTTTTTTTAATTTTCTCATAGCACTTTCATTGCAGAATGCTAAGGAAAACGGGGCCAACCCATATTTTATGAAACAATGATAAATATCATACTATTCTGTACCTACTTACATCTTAGACCCCCTCCCCTCTCATCCTAGTACGCTCCACGTTGTTGTTGAAGTAGCAGTTTCAGCAAATTCCAGTTCCTCCAGGATCCCATTCGCAATTGAACATGAGGAACTCTGCAACCCGTCGTGGTCTGTTCCATAGGTCTATGATGGTGGCATCAATTGGGTCAGCTGGGCAGTTGAAAAGGAGTTTTTTTGTGTCATGCGGCGTATCACTCCACTTGCCGCAGGCATCAGGAATAGCTTGATACGGTTCTTGTAGTAGCACAGTATTATAGAGAAACCGGATCTGAGTTGCGCCAGTTTACAGAGGGTATCACGAGGTAATTATTTCTCCTTTTTCAGCAATGGGTGGCGGATGATAACTCAGGACCCCATTAGGTGCATACTGTGCAATAGCAGTGGCAATTATTCTGGTGTGAATTTCTTTAATACCCAGCAACAGCAAACGGGAGTGCGCTCCACGTTACTTAATTTCAGTGATCTGACGGTAACTGTTCTATTCAACATTGGTTTCATACCGAAATCCTTTAACATCCACTGTTATAAGGTTTAGTAAGACCTCATATGAGTAGTGAGTGTTACCACTCTTACTACCCATATTTTTAAGTGGTCCTGTTGAGAATTTCTTTAATACCCAGCAACAGCAAACGAGAGTACGCTCCACGTTACTTAACTTCAGTGATCTGACGGTAACTGTTCTATTCAACATTGGTTTCATACCGAAATCCTTTAACATCTACTGTTATAAGGTTCAGTAATACCTTATATGAGTAGTGAGTGTTACCACTCTTACTACCCATATTGTGAAGTGATCTACCCTGGATAATGGTAAAGAAATACCAAGTCTGGCTACGAGAGAAATCCAATTTCGCCGAGATCAGTTCGGTGTTTATAGAGATAGGATCTCAATTTCAGAGTCTTCTTCAGGGTCTCTAATAAATGGAACACTATTATTTCCTAGGAACTGAAAACAAAATAAGAGGTAAAAAAATTTAATGAAAAACTGTATGAGTTTTTGCATGAATTAATACAACTTAGGTTCAGTCAACGATCATACCACGTTGAATACACCAGTTCCGTCAGATCACTGAAGTTAAGGAACGTCCGGGCATGATCAGTACTTGGATGGATGACCTCTTGGGAACACCACGTATCGTTGGCTTTTTCCGGCCCAACCCAGGCTGGGTGAGGTCAATGTGGGTAGCTGGTTTGCAAGTTTCCAGCGAATGGAGGATAAAACCCCCGTCTTGAATGACCAATAGATGTTAAAGAGACGTTAAGCCAAAAAAAAAAAAGTGTAATATATTGCTGGTCGCTAATTAGTGGTTAAAGGCCGCTTTTTGGCGGTTCTGCTTAAAAACAGAATGGAAAGAGCTAGAACTTGAAATTTGTGCCAATTCATATCAATTTCATATAAGAAATTGAAAAGTACAACTTGGGATGAAGTGTAATACCTATATAATTGTATTTCCGCTCTGGGGACTTAAAAACGTGTTTTGGCATTGAAAACTCGACATAAAAAATTTTAGTCCATTACAATACTTCCTTCTTTTTTAGATGTTTCATAGATAAGGAAAATCGTGTGATGTTCACACCAGATTTTTTGTACAAACAGTCGTCTCCACGTACAAACGATGGACCAATACTTACCAAAATTTTCTCTCTAGCGTGCAGAGACACCAAAGCATTCCAATTCTGAAACCTCCAATTTTTGTTTGGTTCTTTGATAATTCGATCTATAATATGTTTGAGTGTTTCATCTGAAAACAACAAAAATAATATGAACACGAAAATTAAATGTCGAACAAGTTAATTCGGCCGTCTCCGGTTTGTTGGGAACACTAAAAGTAAATGTCTACCACGTTGGTTCGGCCGTTTCCGGTATATTGGTGTAAATGTGGTTGTTGGCGACATGATGACTTGCAATTACAATTTCAAAATAGATAGGTACCGTCAGCAATCCCATCAATTTTGAAATAGATACCGTCAGCAATCCCATCAATTTTGAAATAGATACCGTCAGCAATCCCATCAATTTTGAAACAGATACCGTCAGCAATCCCATCAATTTTGAAATAGGTACCGTCAGCAATCCCATCAATTTTGAAATAGATACCGTCAGCAATCCCATCAATTTTGAAACAGATACCGTCAGCAATCCTATCAATTTCAAATTCAATATCTTGCTCAAGGGTATTGCTTTTTGCACTGCGAAACATTTATCATATGAAAGACACAGTCCACTCAATATCCGAATTTGCTGTTGCACATTTCGAAGTTCATGTTTTAAAATGGTAGGAACAGGATAGAAGTTTACTGAACTGAAATTTGATACTCACTTGACTTGACCTGTGTCATCTCTCCCAAGTGATGAAAAAAGTTTGTATAAAGATTTTTAGGCGTTCTACCGTAGGTTTCTCTCCATTCTAACTCGTCAAGAAATTGTTGAATTACCGTCAATCCAAGATCTTTAAGTTTGGGCTGAAACAAACAACGGATATCATCTAGAGGCCATTTTTATGAACATAATTCTATTACTCCATTGTAATCGATGGTACTAAACTTAATTGCCGCGTCCGGCAACCACTAATTCAAATTTTGTAATGCCAGGATTTCGGCACTTGGATGGCGGCATCTTTGCACAAAGGAAGGTTTATGCTTCCATGTGCTTTGTGCATTTTGTCTCCACATATCAGCAAATGCTCGGCTGTTTGTTTTTCACCACAATCACAAAGTTCTTCTTCACGTATAAAGCCCCATCCAAGCAGATTACTTTTACTGCTGCTCTCAAACTATTGAGAATCCTGTAGTCGATGAAAGGAAGGCCTTCGTTTATGCAACGTTCATGTTCCCATGTGCTTTGTGCATTTTGTCTCCACATATCCGCAAATGCTCGGCTGTTTGTTTTTCAACACAATCACAAAGTTATTCTTCAGGTATAAAGCCCCATCCAAGCAGATTATTTTTACTGCTGCTCTCAACCTATTGAGAGTTCTGTAGTCGATGGTATTCAAATATATGAGATTTTGGCGACTCTGAATGTTTTGTTTTTTTCTGCTGCTTTCACTTTTTTGTATTAATTCCTAACCGAATTTGTTGACAACAGGGGGAAAACTAGACTGAGAATTATCCAGCCGCAGCCAGACCAAATACCTCAGTCTAGTGGTTTGGAGGTTATACTAGACCTAGACTTTGGGTATTGGGTAGGATTGAAATTCCGCCGATTGCTGAACTCCTAAACCCACCCTCCCCTCTTTGAGTTATATGATAGCAATCCGTCCTGATACTGCACGAAAGTACTACATTTATTATTCATCTATCCCGTAAAGCTAATAAATGGCATAATTGGCATATGCTCCTAATATAATAACAGCTGGTAGTTCTGTGGACTCAAGTAATGTTCCTCTTGGTGTCCAACATTGCACAAAAACTAATGCAGATGTGTAAAGAAAAATCAAAAACTAGAATCCAGTTCTTTCGATCAGTTATTGTAGTAGGCCCTCACGATGGTTGATTGTTCACACCAGGGCTATTTGTGCATTCAGGCACGGCCAAAGACCATCAACAACGTTTCGACAACTCACTGTGCTTTTCTTCCGTTGAAGCTGCTCCAGATACTTCTTCAAAAGGGCTGGTGTATAAATCCTTGCTGAACGCTGAAGTATCGGATCGGTCCTCTATGTATGCTGGCTGCTCATGATGTAAAT
This sequence comes from Pachypsylla venusta, assembly GCA_012654025.1. NCBI lineage: Eukaryota > Metazoa > Arthropoda > Insecta > Hemiptera > Aphalaridae > Pachypsylla > Pachypsylla venusta. Next base: position 40,247,811 of record CM022877.1, on the reverse strand, counting down.
CATTGATTCAACTGTCCATCAAACCCAACGAAAATAGAGCCGTCAGCATTATGGACAGATCCTGTTGGACTGGCCCCTTTGCCCGGAGACACAGTGAGATTCGTTGAGAACGTTAATAACAACAACACCATTTATTGTTCTTACCTGAAGCATTTCTTTGACAGATGTTTTCAAATATTTCACGATGTTATGATTGTTGATATTATCAGGTATTGTAGGCATTGTATCTTGATACGAAGGTCCTTCTACAACATTTGAGAAGCCGAGACTCAACAAAACTCGAGAACTTATGGTATTGTCCACGCAAACGATTGAGTCAAGATGAACCTGGTGGAGAAATAAAAAGAATATTATTAGTCAGACTCTTACATACAGGATTCCTAACAGTTAACATCACCTTAAATCAAACATTTCCCCTGTAACTCAATTATTCTCAAGAGGCTGAGTGCACCCCGAACATCCAAGCAAAGTTCCGAAAAAAAATTAGGTTCCGCCAGGATTCGAACCCGGACTTTAATTTTAAAAAGCTACTTACCCAGTCGAGGAGAACTTTCAATACATCTATTCCCCATTTGTTATTGGCATTCTTCTTACATTCAGATGGGTCAAAAGCTTTCAATTTGATCCGTTTTGTGCTTAGCTCGATCACACCAAGAACGTAGACTTGACTTTTATTGTCAGGTTCGTCCAACTCTAGCAATCCAACCTAAGGATAAAAAATAGATTCTATATTTGTGCTTAGCTCGATCACACCAGGAATATAGACTTGACTTTTATTGTCAGGTTCGTCCAACTCTAGCAATCCAACCTAAGAAGAAAAAAATAGATTCTATATTTGTATCAGGTGGAACAAGTTTTGTGAATATTTACCTGGCGTCACTCAAAAATTTGATATTTTTTCCGCCAAGACCGTACGAGTGTCTAAATTTCCGGCGGCTAAAAATTGTCAATTTTTTAAAGAATTTATACTAAACCAGGGGATTATTTCTCAAAAAACTACTCGTTTTTTTTTTTTAAAAAAAAAAAATACTTAACGTCTCTTTAATATCTATTGGTCATTTGAGACGTTGGTTTTACCCTCCATTCGCTGGAAACTTGCAAACCAGCTACTCACATTGACCTCACCCAGCCTGGGTAGGGATGGAAAAATAGCCAGCATCACGAGGTCGCGAAACCACATGAAAACCCACATGGTACAACCTCGCTGGAAATTTCTTAACTTCAGTGATCGAACGGGAACTGGTGTATTCAACGTGCCATAGACATTGGCTAAAACTACTCGTTAATACAAAGATTAGTCTGGAACTCTGGACTTCAAATGGGATTGGTTCTACGTATAAATTGATAAATTCCACTCGGGATTTTTTTTCCGAACAAAGATTGCTAACCATACAAGAGGGTTGACTATGGAACAGCTGATTTCAATTGGGTTACTCCAAATGCTTCGGTACCACTAGAGCTAGGATTAATCAAACAATATAAAACTATTGCCCAGTATGCAGATGACATTAAAAACCATTTTTTTTAGTGGAGACCCTACCATCCCAAAACATAATACAATATAATACATGGTGTCTCAAAAGTAAAGACCATCCAAAAGATAATATAAGGTGTCTCAAAAGTAAAGACCCTATCATTGCAAAACATAATACAAGGTGCCTCAAAAGTAAAGACCCTACCATCGCAAAACATAATACCAGGTGCATCTTAGTATAGAAAATTTACCTCAATCCGTTCTGATGTGTCTCCCATTTTCATAGATTTCTCATGATTGGTAGCAGTGCACACGGCGTGCATCTTAGCATAGAAAATTTACCTCAATCCGTTCTGATGTGCCTCCCATTTTCACAGATTTCTCATGATTGGTAGCAGTGCACACGGCGTGCATCTTAGTATAGAAAATTTACCTCAATCCGTTCTGATGTGCCTCCCAATTTCATAGATTTCTCATGATTGGTAGCAGTGCACACAGCGTGCATCTTAGTATAGAAAATTTACCTCAATCCGTTCTGATGTGCCTCCCATTTTCATAGATTTCTCATGATTGGTAGCAGTGCACACGGCGCGCATCTTAGCATAGAAAATTTCTAAGAATTGGACATCTATTACTTTTACCCATGAAAGAACTTGTGTGATTTCTATTTGGAATAACCAATAGTAGATCAATTTCAGAAGAACCACAGGTGGATGTAGTTCGCCTTCAAATATTGAACTGTAAAATACCTGTAAACATCAAGTAGAGAGCGAATCAATTCAAATGTTGAACTGTAATAAATCTGTAAACATCAAGCAGAGAGCGAATCAATACAAATATTGAACTGTAATAAACCTGTAAACATAGATCAGAAAGCGAATCAATTCAAATATTGAACTGTAATAAACCTGTAAACATCAAGCAGAGAGCGAATCATTTCAAATTTTGAACTGTAATAAAACTGTAAAGATCAAGCAGAATCAATTCAAATATTGAACTGTAATAAACCTGTAAACATGAAACAGAGAGCGAATCAATTCAAATATTGAACTGTAATAAACCTGTAAACACCAAGCAGAGAGCGAATCAATTCAAATATTAAACTGTAATAAAC
>CM022877.1:40212686-40225953 GCA_012654025.1 Pachypsylla venusta | reverse complement strand
ATGGGAATGCCTCCCCCCCCCCCAATCAGAACTCTATTCCTATTACTAAAAATAAAAAAATTAATACTTACATAAAAAAAAAAAAAAAAAAAAAAATTAATGAAAAAGGCTTTTATTATATTCTCAAATCACAATTTAAAAATGTACTAAAAATTAATTCTCACCTAATGTACTAAACAATAAAATTGTCAGAAAAATATTTGCCTACAAATAAATACTCATTTTAATTAATTTTGCCCAGATTTATTAATTTTTTTCTTTTTCTTTCTGCATGGTGTAACCTTAGTAAAGCTATATGCCGGCATGACTAAAAATAATAGCCTGGGCGCTCAATGATGAAGAATCTACTGCCATATAAAGTTTATTGATAGGTTTACGTTCTATAGTATAACATAAGAGTTATGTTCAATATTCATCATTGAGCATCTATTCCCATAAATAGTTTATTGATAGGTTTACGTTCAATAGTATATTCCAATGCATGGACTGGCGCTTCGTTTCTGGGTCATAGGTAAAAAACCATGATTCAACGCATGTAGTGACCCTTTTTAAGTAGTTGGGGTCACTTTCGATCTGATTTAGGGTGTCTGTAAAGATTTTTTTGCAAACTTCCTTTTGCTCATCTGAAAGGTTCTTGGGCACCATCTTTGCGCAAACTTTTGTCATGTTGAAATTTTCGTGCAAAATTTATCTCACACATTCTTTATCAATTTTAAGTGTATCAGCCATTAGTCTAAGAGTTAATCTACGGTCAGAACGAATCATAACACCAACTTTTTCAAAGTTTTCATCAGTTTTTGAGGTTTGGGGGCGACCAGGACGTGGATCTTCCTCAATATCTTCCTGACCATCTTGAAACCGTTTAAACCACTTATAAAGCGTTGATCTTTACAAACATAACTCCTGGTACACTGTCTTTAACAAAGAAAAAGTTTCACTAGCACTTTTACCAAGTTTTACGTAAAATTTAATAATCACTCGTTACACAACGTTTATATCAATTATAATTCCGGTAAAATTAAAAAAGGTGTCTTGCGCGTCGGGCTATCACAACAGAACTAATTACAGTACAGGCATGCGACACCTATCAATCAAAATACAAGACTTGAAGCTGTTCATCATATCTTCCTAGCATGCACAGATTTTGCGTAGCGGCTCGAGTCTACGAACTTAATAGCCACACCTCGTATCCTCGGCTCAAGCAGCTCACGCTTGCGAAGGATAAAAATATATAAAAGTTAAATACGACCACACACATAGTAGAAGTGCTGCATCAGCATTTCTGACTCGCATCATAATGAAGGATAAAAATATATATAAGTTAAATACGACCACACACATAGTAGAAGTGCTGCATCAGCATTTCTTACTCGCATCATAATCTTGTTTGACTAAGTAGATAGTCAGTCTGAGGTTTCCCACTGCATTGAGCAGAACCTCTGCAACTCATTTTTATAATATTATATTAGGGTGACTGTACCGGTAGTCGCTCACTTAAGCGTTTTTCAAATAGTATACTTGATGGGTGTTATGATAATGAACACCCTGTATGCTGATTGTATACTTAATGAGTGGTATGATTATGAACACCCTGTATGCTGATTGTATACTTGATGGGTGGTATGATAATGAACATCCTGTATGCTGATTTTATACTTGATGGGAGGTATGATACTGAACACCCTGTATGCTGATTGTATACTTGATGGGTGGTATGATAATAAACACCCTTTATGCTGGATTGTATACTTGATGGGAGGTATGATAATGAACACCCTGTATGCTGATTGTATACTTGATGGGTGGTATGATAGTGTATACTTAATGGGAGGTATGATAATGAACACCCTGTATGCTGATTGTATATTTGATGGGTGGTATGATAATGAACATCCTGTATGCTGAGTGTATACTTGATGGGAGGTATGATAATGAACACCCTGTATGCTGAGTGTATACTTGATGGGTGGTATGATAATGAACATCCTGTATGCTGAGTGTATACTTGATGGGTGGTATGATAATGAACATCCTGTATGCTGAGTGTATACTTGATGGGAGGTATGATAATGAACACCCCGTATGCTGATTGTATGCTTGATGGGAGGTATGATAATGAACATCCTGTATGCTGAGTGTATACTTGATGGGAGGTATGATAATGAACACCCTGTATGCTGAGTGTATACTTGATGGCTGGTATGATAATGAACATCCTGTATGCTGAGTGTATACTTGATGCGTGCTATGATAATGAACACCCTGTATGCTGAGTGTATACTTGATGGGTGGTATGATAATGAACATCCTGTATGCTGATTGTATACTTGATGGGAGGTATGATAATGAACATCCTGTATGCTGATTGTATACTTGATGGGAGGTATGATAACGAACATCCTGTATGCTGATTGTATACTTGATGGGTGGTATGATAATGAACAACATTTCATTCTGGATTCTCAATCAATTGTCTATATAAATTAATGAAACCAGGATCAGCAACAACACTTATAATATTTGCCATTTTTATTTGATATAGTTTGGCTTGTGCATAGCCCATATTTGTAGCATTAATTTTGGTTAGTAATTCATCAAGGGCATTGCGCTGAAAAAAAAAAAAAAAAATACGTTTACTTTATATTAGGAAATATCGGGATTACTATCAGCAAGATTAAAATCGGCCCAACCTGGTTTCGCGCAAATCATTCAGATGACAAACATTGATTATATTAGCCAAATTTTATTTATTGGAATAAAGGATTATTCCAATTTACTTCGCATTTTATTTCGTGAAGTATTTGGAAAAAAAAAGAAGAATAATTGTAATCCAACTTTTTCTTGATTCACAAATCCGCCATTTTGTTGTTCGCCATTTTGTTGTTCACTTCCAATTCTGATTGGTGATTCGGATTCATGTTTTTTGTTTTTCAAAATGGCTGCCTAACCTCATTTCTGTCACATTGATATCTTTTTGAGGGTTCTGGAACCGGGGAGGAATGTCTGGCCAATTTTTGTAACCAATTTTAACCCAATTAGAGACTTTAGGAAACGTTTTTACTGCCATGCCTGTATTTCGTATGTACAACCGTCCAAAATGGATCTATGACGGCCAATGGAAAAGGTTGTTTTTAAAAAAAAAATTGAGAAGGTTTGCCAGACTGCTTTCCTGTTCCAGACCCGTCTTGAGTTGAGAACGCTCGAAGTGAACAAATTAGTATTTTATTTATTACTGAATGCAGTGGAAGAAAAGTCACCAAACGTGAAGAGGAATAAAATTTTAATCAACAAATAAAATTCGGCTATTCTTCACCATTATATTTTTATAGGGTAAGCCAATAGTATCACCCCACCCCTAGTATCTTGAGAACCACTCTAGATATCGACAAGCGGCAAAATACGGATCGCCTCATTTTTACGGGATGAGATTACCTATCAAGCAAGAAATCATTTTAAAGGTAATAAAGTTCACCGCTCTACGACTATCAATATTTTTTTTTAAATTAAAAGAGCAAAAATATACAACGACACCAAATAGAATTGGAAAAAGGTAGAGTTAAAGAAAAAGAAGAACAATTGATAAATTTTTTAGCCACATCTGTATAGATAGCATGAACATCTTTAGCGGACTGAAAACGCTCAAAATATCATGCTGGAAACACAGAAGATTCCTAACTGTAGATCTCTTGGCTGTGCAGACGTGCTGGTGATCAGATATGAAATTTCGAGAAGCGAAAGAAAGACGCAAAGAAATCAGCTTAGCCAAAACCTTGGGAATAGCGGATTATATACAAACACCCCGGTAGTTAGCAATGTTTGATCGATCTCCAGACTTATGAATAGGAAATAAAACACTAGATTTCCAAAAGGATGGAAACACTCCAGAAGAGGATCCGCTAAAAAAGGGGCACTGTTTTCAGAATAAAAGACGGAACATTGTCAGGGCCAGATGAAAAATTGTATGGAAGGGAACATAGGGCCTTTAAAACCTCAGTACAAGAGAAAGAACAAGAGTTGAAGTCAATGAGATACAAGCGAGGATACTCCGGAACTGAACGTTCGGAGGCCACTGCTACTTGTTTGATTGTTAAGATACATATTCTGAAGAAAGCTGTCAACCTTGCGTGTCTTATTAGCNCTTTTTTTTTATTTGGTTCTTATGTCGAACCCACTATCTCAGTCTTTTCAAATCCAAGCTATTGAAAGAATGTATTTTTTGAGGTGGTGGTATTGTTGCTGTTGTTGTGTCACCGCCGGTAATCAAACCCGGGACTCCCATGTACAAGACGAGTGCATGAAGCAGTGTGTCATGAGAGCCGGTACTATAATATAAAATATGTCCGGACCGCGACGATTTTTTTTGTTGGTTCATCCGGACCCCGCTAAACATTAATTGCCGACCCCTGCTCTAGACTTATGAATAGGAAATAAAAAACTAGATTTTAGTCCAGTCAATGAATGATCAAAATAGGGGTGTAGAGTGCATTGGAAACGAAGGAATTTTTTCAGAAATTTGTTTGGTGTAGTCAGGAGATAAACATACTAAAAGTCCTCGAACCTGGGGGTTGGGTGAGCGAAATGCAGGGGGCATGGCGAAGGTCACTTTTTTTAAGTTTTCCCCTATATCTCAAAAATGGTTACTTGTAGGGTACAAAGTATTCTCGGTAAAATTAGAGCCATCTAAATTTCCTACATGTTTGCTTCTGCTTACGTAGTAACTGGTTATATAAAAGGTGGCAGCTGTGGGAAACTGAAACTAAATTTTTTTTGGCAAAATCTATATTATTGCCAAATGCCTTCAAAGGGGCTGTATTTTTTGAAGCGCTAATAATAAAATGTAAAAAGGAATATTTTTTAAAAGCAAATTTGATCCTCTATTACTTCTTTTCCCGGATTATTGCTATGAAAATAAGTATTGGTGTGCTAAAGACCAAAATTTAACGAAAAATGGGGTAAAATTTAATTTTCTTAAAAAAATAATATGGGGTGTGGGAAGATATCTCAGAAACTATGGGAGGTGGAAAAAAATGAACAGAAGCAAACATGTAAGAAATTTAGATGGCTCCAATTTTACCGAGAATACTTTGCACCCTACAAGTAACCATTTTCGAGATGTAGGGGAAAACTTAAAAAAAGTTACCTTCGCCACCCCCCAGGTCCCAGGATTTTTAGTATGTTTATCGACCACACCAAACAAACATCTGAAAAAATTCCTTCGTTTCTACCCAACGCACTCCACAAACCATTCGTTGACTGGACTATTTCCAAAAAGATGGTAACACTCCTGAAGACAGAGGAGCTGTTAAACAGGCGAGTAAGGTGCCCCTCTAAAAAAGGTGACCCTCAAAATAAAAGGTGGAACATTGTTAGGGCCAGAAGAAACTTGGATGGAAGATATATAGGACCTTTAACACCTTAGTACAAGAGAAAGAACAAGAGTTGAAGTTAATGAGGTACAAGCGAGGATACTCCGGAACTGAACTTTCTTAGCTCTCATAAGCGGATGAAAAGGATTTGGCGAATAAGTTCGCAGCCTCTTGCCCACCACTACTTGATTGTTGAGCTACATATTCTGAATAAAGCCGTCAACCTTGAGTGTCATATTAGCAAATTTCCAATAATATCGAGAATCAGAAAGAAGACTCTCATCCGATTTACGAAGAAATTTAGATGGCATTTATTGTTAAGATAATTACTGCGAGATTGAAGTGAAGATAGTCAGAGTGAAGACTCTCATCCGATTTATGAAGAAATTCACGATAGCATTTATTGTTAAGATAATTATAGCGAGATTGAAGTGAAGACTCTCATCCGATTTATGAAGAAATTCACGATAGCATTTATTGTTAGGATAATTACAGCGAGATTGAAGTGAAGAGAAGCGAATGTAGTCAGATTGAAGATATGATTTCTTATAATCCCGATGAGACTGTTTCTTTTTCATGACGTGAAATTTAAGCACCCCCGTAAACCAGGCGGGAAACGATCGATGAAAGACCCTCTTCATTAGAGTTGAAATCTCGATACCGGTTAACAGAACCTCAGAGAAGCGCTGGGTGAACAATCTATCAACATTATGCAAAAACCTATTCAACTCTCTCGGATCACATTTTGCAAAATCATAAATGAGTATGCTCAGAGGGAGTTGTCAATGACATTACACGAATACTGAAGGAGAAAGCATTGTGGTGAGCATTATTGAGAGCAAGGGATCGTCGCAAAGAATGGTAGTAATATTGCGTACACTGATAAACAGAAGGTAAAGGAATACACCATGATCGTTAGTCAAAGAGTTAGCCTGGTATTCCGGTAATGAGAAAGGTCATTAAGCGATTCGCGAACCTGAATAGCAGGATAAGAAAAAACACAATCAACGACCAGAGAGGAATATTCCTCACCCCACTTTGCGTCCCTCAAACTATAATCTCCCACAATGAACAGTTGAGCATTAGGATGAGGGGCAACAAGCTCCTCTGCAACAGAGCAATGCTCCATATAAAAGTCAATAGTCGATTTGGGTGGAATGTACACATAACTGAAAAGAATGCTCGAATCTCCAACCTGAAGAAGAACAAAAACATGGTCATAAGAATATGTTGGAGAAGAAACACTGATTTCGGCTCACTACTCACAGCTATCAAGGCACCCCTACCCCTATACTTGCCAGAGACAACTGAGTCTCGATCACATCTATAAATATCAAAATTGTGAACTGTTTCGGTCAAACAAATAATATCATAAATAGAATATAAATAGAAACTACAACCCTTTTCAAATCTGATCTAGACAGAAACCCTCCGGTGTTGTGGTAATAACATGTTATCTCGGCTGTTCTGAGGGTTCATCGGTTTTTTAGAGACAACGATGGAACCTCCTCTTTTATACGACACCCTGTACAGGAGGTCGATTTGCCCGAAGAAGCAGACGAAACAGTGACCTTCCTTGGTAGAGTCTTAGAAATCTTTACCCTCCCAAAAGTAAATTTTATGTCTAAAAAAATATTGTTTTAAATTAATTTAAAACAAAACATCAGAAACACTATTCATAACGAAAATAGTTTCGAATCATTCGATTCATCATCAGTCTAATCGAGTCGAAGGATGAAGTTTGCAGCCAAATTCCATCCTGCGACAAGACTGATGATGAATCGAACTATTCGAAAATAGTTTCGTAAAAAAGTTCCCCAGAGTCTAAATAGTGTTTCTGGTAAGTATTTTGTTTTAATTTAATTTAAAAATAAATATTTTTTAACACTAATAAGTAATTTTATCCTAACTCTGTATACAAACCTCAATCTCTATGTCCAATTGATAAAAAAGAAAAAAGTAGTCTCCCAAAGAAGTTTTTACAAAAAATTTAAGATCATCTTCTGTCCTGTATTGTTGTAATAAGTCAAGCTCAATTTTTGCAACATTCTGTCCGTCCTCGTTACTTTTAGCCAAATAACGGACCGGATTCAAAAGATCGGTCTTATAANTAACGAATTAATAAATATTTCAAATTGATTGAAAATCAAAAGTTTTAAAACTTTAAATAAAGGTGAAAAAGGACCAAATTAGCACAAAATGATTATAAAAAACACATTAGGATATAAAAATAATGTCCTATGCAAAAAATTAGAATTTTTGATGCACTTTAAACACTAGAAAAAAATTAAAAAAGCACCACGAAAATCAGCGTGACTGAAGTTGAAAAAATTTAAAGAGGCACTGTGCGGCTGGATCTTTGAAACCTTTGATGGTTTATTCCTCATCCTGAAGTGGTACTCGCCAATTTTGAATTTTTGGTGGTATCTAGGGTGTATTATATTNAACTAAATTTCGATCAGTAATGATCATTTTTTTTTTTTTTTTTTTTCAAACTTCAGCTTTATCTCTAATACCGAAGTGGTACCTACTTCTAAATTAAATAAGCCTAGTGACGCTCTTTTGTGACTAAACAAGACTATGCTCAACTATTCATTGATTTACAAAGCCACGTACCACGTACTGGTAATTCTATTTTCAAAATTATATGACATAGGCCCTGATTCCAGACACAAGTCTTACCTTGAAGAGCTTCCGGATCAAAAATAATTTCGCTCTCCATTACTAGAACGGGCCTTACAAAGCCACGAATTGGATCTATGACGATATAGCCCACATCTTCGTTTAAGTTAATTTTCATAAATGCTGAAAGAAGAAGAAACGTTGCCTGTTTGTATATACAGGGTCTCCCAGTTAAGGAGGACAATAATTAATGGGCTGATTCTAGATGCCAATACCTACCAAAATGCTCCCTTCAACTTTTTAATAAAAGCTTTTGTTTTTGAGTTATTCGCATTTTTCATCTTTTTTTTTAACGTGTACGCCCGACGTCACAAATATGTCCATAACTTTCTTGGACATACTTTTTTTTTAAAATTTGAAAATATTTTGGAGCACATGGAAAATTTCTGTTCAGAGTAAGGGCCTCATTTTTGATCTAACTTGATTTTTTTTTTTTTTTTTTTTTTTGATATATTTGTAAACTACGAAACAAGCAACGGGACTTTCCCACGGTTGCTCAGCATTTTTCTTTTTGGACAAAAACAAAAAGATATCCTGATCTTAATAAGGTTTCAACTGTATATCACTTTTTCCCGTAACTTCTGTATTCGTAGAGATTTGTCTATTTTAATGTAACAAAAACATGAAAAATATGCTACGAATTTAGAATTTTGTAAGGGGAATCATAGAATACTATTAGGTTCCGATTTTTTTAAAGGAAATCAGAGAATACTATTAGCACAGGAACGGCCATGCCTCTAAGGCGCCAACCTATAGGCCATAGCGAAGCATGGGCGAAAGAGCTAGTTACAGATAAATATCTAGTTGGGTATAAAGAACAACAAAATTGGAAAGGAAATAATTTTGTCTGAAAGTCTCATCAAATACCCAGTGTGAGAGGGGTACAAATATATACCAAACACACAAAGTCAACAAATATACCAAATTTTGGCACAAATAAATTGAGCCAAAAGTTTGGAATTATGACAAAAAGGGTGTTGCCACCTTAATAATTATTTTGATGGTACATCACGTGACCCTACACAGCATGTGTTGAACAATCCTTCGAGCCGACTAGAATGGTGATGAATGATTCGAATCTAGTTTCTTCATAAGTAATTTTAAATAGTGTTCAGTTTTAAATTAATTTATTTTAATAGTAAATATATAACGATATACCTGCCACATGATTATGAACAAATGAATCATCTATTTGGAACTTTGCTGTTTGATCATATGCAAATTGATCAGATGCATCTGCATACACACTTGTCAAATATACAAAATCGTCATACTCGGGACACTCCGCTAGAAAGTATTTTAACACTTTAACAAGCAGTCCAAATGTACTATCATGATGATACACGGGTCTATATGCTTTATAATACCATTTTAAAGTATCAAAAGTCATGTTTTCCCAATTTTGCCAACCATGGCTTAACATCTTGTTTCTCATATATGTGTAAAATCTATAAAATAAAATTATAAAAAATAGTTTATTCTTATTAAAACAGTCCTTCTAGTCTAGTGGATATCTCATTGGCATTGCACTTGAGGGACCCGGGTTCAATTCCGTCGGGGTCAGAAATTTGTCGACATTTTGCTTGTGATTTCAGGGTGCACTCAGCCTCGTGAAGACAATTGAATAGCTGCTTTAATGTGAGTAGCGACCACTGGCGGCATTACCAGAGTAAACATGTTACAAGTATGGAGAGATTATTAGTCAAAGAGGTTCTTAGTACTGCTGTGAGGGCCACAAAAATTTAGAAAAGGCCATTGGCCCGCAAAGAAATTCTACATTTACATTTCATTGCATAGTTTATTATCATTATGAAGTAAACCATCGGTTTGACAGATGTTTCTTATTTTATCTTCTTATAACTGAAAACATCGTCAGAGCTAGTGTTCGATAAATAACATCATAGATTAACAGCCATGGGGCAGGTTTGCAACAACTTGTTCTGAGTTGTTTATACTTGAGAATTCTTACTGATAATGCAGTAGCTTCTCCTTGGTTTCTGTATAGGTAATGAAAAGAGATCGTTTCTGACCCTGCCCTTAATCGCCTCTTACGACTGGTACGGAGTAAGGTGCCTTGGAAGCATTCTTTTGAAGTCCCCCCCATATCCACAGGGAAGGAAAAATGTACTAAAGTTTTCTTTCACAAAAAGAAACCTTTTCTATTACTGTAGTGAAGTTAGCAATCTGCAACCAACAGCTGTTTGTTAGTTGAAGCAAATACCGCTATTAGCGAGGCGAGGCGTATTTTGGAAATTAAAATAATTCTCAACACACCCCACCTTGAAAGGATGTGCTTTCAACAGGTATCACATGCACAAATGAGTATGAACACAATAAAAGCGCGCACAATACACTAAATAAAACACACACAAAATATACATAGCCACCACCAAATATCGGCGTCCTGGCAGTTGAAACTAGATTCCGTACTTTTTCTTCTCTGAAGTGGAGCCGTTTTAAACATTGTTCGCAAAGGAGTGAATATAATTATTATTATTTTTTTTTCATTTATTTGCATGTAAATATCTTCCTTCATCCAAAATTAAAGAGTCTCCTCAGTTTAAACTAGTTTTGGTGATGCATCTTCATCCCTAAAGCGGAGCCGTTCTCGAGCACCAGAAAAAAGAGAGTTGGACAATCAATAATTTCCCGTTTTATTGCATGTAAATATCTACCTTTATGGAAGATTCGAGTGTTTTATCAGTTAAAACTACATTAAAATACGTTTTATTGTCTTCCCTAAAGCGGCACCGTTTTGGAGCACGTAGAGTTAAAAAGTTTTTTCGGATTTTCCTCTTTACTTGGGCTGTAGATATATGGGAAGTGCCCGAAACTTTTGATGATGAGTGAATGAATCCGTCAGTCAATCAGTCAGTATCCAAAAGTGCAAACTCAGACATTATCTGTCTTCCGCCCAAGTTAATATGAAATTTTGTTTAATCTGTAGTATTGTATTATACAGGGTGCGGCAATTAGTTCTCCCATATTTGAAAGAGCTAATAAATAAAAACGAAATGAGATATTTGAAAAAATATTTTGTATTTTGAAAGCTCGTGTCTTCTAGTTTTTTTTTTCATCTATGTTTTGTAAATAATGTCGTCGAAATGACGACCTTGGCGAGTGATGCACATTTGGAGTCTTTCGCGGAAGTTTTCCATGACTCTCGTCAGCATACCAGCCTCAATTTGGATGATTTCTTCCTCCCTTAAAACTGTAAAGGTCCCAGGGCGATGTTTCAAGACCTCAGCCTTCAGATAACCCCACAGGAAGAAGTCACAGGGACTCAAATTCGGCAAGAGAGGGGCCCACGAAATGTCATGCTGTAAGGAGATCACGTGACCTTGGAACATGGGCCGTAGCCCCATACAGTCTAAATCTGATGATGATGTTTTCCTAAAGTTATGAGCCCATCTCAAAATTGTTTTTCGATCAGGAACTGGATCTGTGAAGTACAAATCATACCTTTTGGGGAACGCCCTCTGAGTGGCTATAATGGATTCCAATGGATTCTCTGAGTGGCTTTACAACGAACACACCCTGCTCGCGCCACCAAACCATTGCAACACCTGACTAGATGTGATTTCTCCTCCCACTTCCATGATTTTTTGAAAAGTGGGAGAACTAATTGCCTCACCCTAGTACGGAACGTATGTTCAAAATTTCAATGACCTATCCCTTGTAGAACTGAATATCTGACGGTGTGAAAAACGCGGTGAATTGCTTCGTGTAAAGATACACTGGTGCTTTCTGCAACTTGGCCTGGCACACTGCCCTACGCTCAGATCTTATTGAAATAATACTTTCACTAGAGAGCTGCGACAATAGCTGGAGGCAGCCAAATTTAATTGAATAATATTTTCATTAAAGACCTGCGATAGTATGCGAAATCTGCCGAATTCCTAGGATAAACTTTAGTACGGTCGTCCGTACCTTTTTTTTTTTTATTCCTTATAATGAATGACAATAAAGCCACAAGGATACCTTTAGGTCTCCATAATGTGGTAATATTGTGAAGTACCTAGGCATTGCATATTGTCTGTGAAAAAAAAAAAAAAAATCGAGGCTTGATATTTTTTTTTTTTTTNACGTGTCAAACTGACTTTAGCATGGCATCTGACATGCCGCACTAAATCCCAAGGCCTTTTCTTATAGCATTAATATGGTTACTTACTTTGGGATATTGTCTAAGCTATTGTGTGGCCAAAGAGAAACTATTGCTTGAAGAGAGATTTGAATTTTCCCCAAAACTTCTCCGAGTTCATCCCAGTCTGTAAATGATGCTTCAGAAATGACATAAGATCCCCAGACTAAGTTATTTCTTTGATTTAACACTGATCCCCTCACGGAAAAGATCTCTTCATTCATATAATAACAACCCCATTTAAGTGATAAACCTGTAAAAAAAAAAAAAAAAAGGAAAGTACAATATTGGTTCGCCTTAACCCTAGGTTCTTTAGCCAAAGAACTATTACATTAGGCGATTAGGCGACCAGACATTATACAAATCTCTATNTATTGTAAACATGGCTGGATTACAAAAAAGTCATTATGTGTCTCTATTGTAACCATGGCTGGATTACAAAAAAGTCATTATGTGTCTCCATTGTAACCATGGCTGGATTACAAAAAGTAGTTATGTGTCTTTATTGTAACCATGGCTGGATTACAAAAAGTCGTAATGTGTCTTTATTGTAAGCATGGTTGGATTACAAAAAATATTTTCCTATTTAATTGCATGTATAATATCTACCTTTATGGAAGATTTCAGTGTTGTATTAGTTAAAACTACATTACAATACGTTTTACTGCCGTCCCTAAAGCGTACCCGTTTTGGAGCACTTAGAGTTAAAATGCTCAAATTTTCGGATTTTTCCCTTTACTTGGATGTTAATGGCCAACATCAAGCTTATAGAAGTTCTAGAACTTCCAAATTGAAAGAATGGTAGAAGTATTGTTATGTAATTGGCAAACAGGTGTTCTTGATTGGGCTTAATGGATCTGTTTTTGTGGATTACTAGCTGTTTTCCCGTGCTTCGCTACGGTTACGAAATTTGGATTTTTGGTGACCCCCAGAGTGAACACGGCTCCTATTTAGAAAAGTCAATATTTCACTCAAGGATATTAATTTTGCACTGCGGAATACCTCCGTATTAAATTGCAGCTCGGCCATCCCGAGCTGCAATTTGCTTCTAAATAATATACTTCTAAATAACGGATTT
>CM022877.1:40197472-40210411 GCA_012654025.1 Pachypsylla venusta | reverse complement strand
GGTTATATTTCATGTGGCACTAATTATACTTTTTATGCTCCTCTTATCAGAATGATGAGAGCTGAGAATCACACTCAGCAGTAATGTGGTTATCGGTTGACGTGCAAGGTTCCCACACCTTGTGAAATTATTGACAGATTACCTAGCTTTTTTATTATTTTATTTCTAGCCGATATCTAGCGTGGTTTCCAAGATATTGAGGTGGGATGATACTATTGGCTTAGCCTGTATGCAGAGTGTCCATAAAGTATCACCCCATCCCCCCATATCTGGAGGGTGGCTGAAAATTTATGAAAACTCAAAAACATGTATCCCATTTAGGGATACATGTTTTTGCGAATTTAGGGGAATTAATTTTAGCCCAAAAAATTTTTGGCCAGCCGTTTAGGCTGGGCACCGACTGGCTTAAAAATCTTAACTGAGAAGGTATATCAAGTGACACCTTGTAATAAATTTCTCTTTAATAAGAGCTCATTACAGAAAGCCAGAGCTCTCTAGGATGGACCCTTTGCGGCCGCACCGAAATGGTAGGTAAAAATGTTTAGAAATAAGTTTCTATGATACCAAATAAGTAATTTAGTAAAAAAAGATGTTTGTCTCGCCCACTTTGAGCGCAGAGATCGAGCCTTCTGAAACCAAACCTATCCAACTTTTTTGAAAATTTTGTTCTAAGAAAACTCGAACCGAAGTGGGCGGGACAACCATCTTGTTGGAACACTATTTTCTTTAGTAAATTACTTATTTGGTATCATGAAAACTTATTTCTAGTTATTTTTATCTACCATTTCGGTGCGGCCGCAAAGGTCCATGTCAATTGTTCCACCCTGTAATTCGTGAACGGTATATCCTAGAGAGCTCTGGTTTTCTGTTCTGGAAACGTGGAAACAAGATTGGCCGATTTTAACAATCTTGCTGATAGTAATCCCGATCTTAATATTTCCTAATATAAAGTAAACATATTTTTTTTTCTTCTTTCAGCGCCATGCCCTTGATGCCTTACTAAGCAGTGTTAATGCTACAAATATGGGCTATACACATGCCGTAATATATCAAGCGAAAATGGCTAACATTAGAAGTATTGTTACTGATTTTGAGTTCATTAATTTATATAGACAATTGATTGCCAAACCAGCATGAAATGTTGTTCATTATCACACCAACCATCAAGTATACAATCAGCGTACAGGGTGTTCATTATCATACCACCCATCAAGTATACAATCAGCATACAGGGTGTTCATTATCATCAAGTATACAATCAGCATATGCAAGGAAGATGTGTGTTACCTACATTTTGTCGGGATTTTTTCTGTTTTAAATCAGACGACTCAGGGGGAGGATCATTTTGTGCTTTTGCGATTTTTACTCGTAAATAGCGGAAAAAGGAGAAATATTTTTAGTGTAGGAAATTATTTTCTCAGATTGGCCCAGGTAAGAAAATCCCATTTTTCCTATTGTTCAGTGACTGTAACTATTTGGGGTACCGTAATGTCCATTTTTCCAATGTGTAATTCTGCAACATTGCGCAGTAAGGGCAGTAAAAAAAAAAGAGTATCATGATTTTTATTTCATTGATTTTTTCTGATAAAAGGATTTTTTCCTGACAGTTTTCACTATTTTACCGTACTGTATAATTTGTGATACTGTATAGCTGTGTATAGCTGAAAAATTAGCTTTCCAAAGATACTGTATATAGGAGGAACATTGTTTCGTTGATATGGCAGCACAAAAAACAGTTTGTCTTCTATCGTTCTATAAAGGACGTGAACCTGTGGACTATGTCAAACGATACTACAAGACAGATACGACAACTTTTGATGCGGAGCGTCCGGCTCTTGTAGAAGATTAGTAACGTCACATGGTTGATGTGGACTTACTGGATCCGCTTATTGGAAGATACAAAATCCGACAGAAGAGTCAGAAATGGTACTTTCGTGTTTTCTATCATCTACTAGACTTGACTGCCGGCAACTCGTGGTAGTTACAAAGACGAATTCGTAGAAAAAATGGATTTCCGGACAACATTTCTCTTCATGACTTCCGTACTTAGAGCTACCAGGGACATTTGTAAAATTAGGAGACGTACGAGCTACAAGAAGAGCGAGTACAGAGTCTACAGGATCCGGTCGTTCGCGTACTCAACATCAACCTCCCATCGTTGTAAGACGAGAGAGCATCAACCACTGGCCCGAGTTTACTGACAAAAGAATTAGGTGCAAGGTGGATGGTTGTAAGGGAACACCTGAAGTATGCACAAAATAATAACTGTCCCTGTGCCAGTGGCGGCCCGTGAATATTTAGCTTGGGGGGCTACATGCCCACCAGGCATTGCTAAAAATGCAATAGAAGTTTATTTTTTGGCTTACCTGACTAATATATCGAAATTTGAGTCATATTTAGATTTGGTTTCCATTTAATTTCTCTTCCAATGATAGGCTTTGGAATTTGCATGTTAAAAGGTTAGGTATTTATTCAGACACGATCTAAATAATTACCTATATAATTTATTGTAAAGGAAATATGGTTAAATTAAACTTTAAAATTATATATTTAATAAGTTCATTTAAAGATATAGAATAACTATTCTTGTAAAAAAATTAAAAATAGATTCCAAATCAAAATTCATTCATGCCTTGAAAATTGAATACTACAGTTCCCGTCAGATCACTGAAGTTGAGCAACGTTTGCAATGCATTGATTTTGATTGATTTGATACTCAAAAGTAAATATGAATAAAAATATTTTATTGTTAATACAATTTATGTTTATTACCAAAATACACTGAATGCGACGTTTATGTTATTGAGAAAAGACTCATTTTCCAACAGAATTTAAATTAATAAACACTTTTTATTTAATTAGGGTTATTTCCAAATAGGAAAAAAAGTCGAAATTGGCTTCAAAAAATAGATTTTCTATAAAATAAAAAACAATTTATCAATAATTATATTTTGATAACAATCAACAAAAGCAATCAAACTCTTTGTTTATAAAATTTTTGAATTTTGTTGATACGTTATCACAGTGTTGTCATATTTTAAATAATGTTTGGCTGATGTTAGATCAAATATTATTTGAGCCGTATTACTCAATATAAAAATAAAATTAAATATAATGTATTATCTATCCACCTACCATGAAAATTGTTTGAATTAATTAATTAATTTTTTCCCGCTTAATTTGGAGCCCTAAGCAAATCGTAAGTTCGATGAATATTTGTTTTATAAATTTGCATTTCTCCCTCTATGCTCTATTACTTCCGTGGGTTTCTCCGAAACATTTGGCAACATCTATTTTTTTCTTTCAGAAGAAACATACCCCTATTTGGGAGGAGAGAAAATAAAAATTAACCTCAAAACGCGAAAAAATGGAACATTATAATACATTTTGAGAACCAATAATTTATGAGCAGGCCCTATTTCTATGTAAATAGGATGGATAATTCCTCTCTTATTTTGAAATTAGCGGGAAAATATCCGAAATTACAAATGAAATTATCTAGAATTTTGGAGCTATAAGCATTACGCCCGTTATATTATATACTGCCTGTGAGACATGGTGAACATACGATATTTTTTGCAAGTGAACAGCAGTAGTATATAAATTGGGGATTCTGGGACACTTTTGGTGCGAAATATATTTCAATTTTAGTAAGCTAAATAAAAGCCTTTAAAATAATAATAATATAAAAATACAAAAAAAAAAAAAGAAAAAAAAGTCTAAATATTTTCAATATCAGACAGAGTTCAATGCTTTTGATATTATAATAATTAGCTTTTCCCAAAAAAGTCAAAGACCTCGGTTAATTCTATTTTTCCCTATAAGTCAAAGACATCGGTTAGTTCCAAACAATACTTATTGTGGATCAGCAAAAGTCGTTGACCAATAGAATTCAAAATTAATACATTTCGACCAATCAGGGTCCTACTTTAGAATCTTACGCGAGATGTTTTTTTATTATTTTGCATTCATTTTGGATCAGCAAGATCCGATGACCAATAGCATTCAAAATTAAGGTATTTCAACCAATCACAATTCTTTGGTCGAACGGTTTATTCTTTAGGAAATGAGGAGGAGCCAGAGTGCGAAAACTCAAGTCAGTTGTCCCAGAAGAGTTGCCAAGAATAGTTGCCTCATTAATAGAGAATATTTTTAGCACCATAAAAGTCTAAAATAAATTAAGTTATAAATTTTAGTATACAGGGTGATTCAGGTTGTTTGTATCATGGGAATAGAAGTTATAGAACATGAAAAAAGAAGCACTTTTTACAGGTGTGACTTTTTTGTTTAGGCCTTAGTTTGGGAGTTATCGCTAAAATCGTGATTTTTTTGATAAGCTCATAAGTCCTTCAAAAATGGTCCGATTGTCAATAATTAAAATGATCTAAAATGCAAATTTTAAGCTGCATTTATTTAGTTCTACACATTTACTTGCTCCGAATCAATGTAACAAAATGGCGGCCATTTAAAATTTTCAAATCTGATTTTCTCGAAAACCACTCCATTGAATTCTAATTTTTTTATCTCATTTTTGTAGAAATAAAAATCACTACAAACTTTACTTCGAACACTTTTCCGAAATATTAACCCTTAAGACTCAATGCTTTTTACATTGGTTAACAGTCGTTCGGCAATAAAAAAGGCAACGTTCTAGCACGAGAACGGTGTGCGGTAGGAGAAACCAAGGTTCAACCAATCATTTCCTTGAGGGTGCTGGACCTATTTTCAGATTTGTAAAAGAAATTTTTTAGTCAAAATTTGGAGAAAAAAATCTGTCATATTTAGATATTTACGTATTTTTACATAGATACGTATACAATATACATACAGAAGTATACATAGTATCTGAATAAATAAAAAAAGTGTGACACATGGGCATATTATTTTACTGGCTAAAAAAACCCCCCCCCCCCCGAAAAAAATCTGGTGCGTAATTAGACCTTAAATTTGAAATACATACCAAATTTTAAGTCTCTGGATCTTACCATTATCTTTAGACCGTATTAACGAAAACCGCTAAAAAGCGGTAAAACCTCCAGCGGTATATTTAATTGCACCCAAAAGTTTCTGGGGCAAGTTTCATCCTAATCAGACAACGCTAAGTGCAAAAGTGCTCATCACGGCGGACGGTGGACAGACGGATTTTTTTTTATTCGATTTTTGGATTGTACGTACCTTGTAACGTATAATATCAAATTTTGAGTGGAGGTATTTTTTTTTTTTTTTTTTTTTTNTTTTTTTTTTTTTTTTTTTTTTTTTTTTTCGTGACGATTTTAAATGTTCATCTATATATATAAAAGAGAAAGACACTGACCTAACACTCATCGCGATTTCTCCGCACTGGTAATTTGGCATGTAGGTCCCACTTAGGTCTTAGATGCGCACTAAGAAAGGATTTTTAAATATTCCAATTGGGGCGCCCGCCGCGGGGGAAAAAGGGGTGCGTTTACATATGATGGTCAACTTTTCATCACTGTTTCTCCGTAACGGTACATTTCCGGGGGCTGAAATTTGGTATGTAGGTTCGCTTTATGTTCTAGATGTGCAAGAAGAAAGGCTTTTTTAATATTCCATCTGGGGCGCCAGCCATGGGGGTAAAGGACGCGCCCACCAAATATTATCACCTTTTCATCACTGTTTCTCCGTACGGGTAAATTTTCGGTGGCCGAAATTTGGTGTGTAGCTTCGCTTTATGTTCTAGATGTGCAATAAGAAAGGATTTTTCGATATTCCAACTCAAGTGCCAGCCGCGGGGGGTAAAGTGCGCGCCCAAAAAATATTGTCACATTTTCATCACTGTTTCTTCGTACCGGTACATTTCCGGTGGCTGAAATTTGGTATGTAGGTTCGCTTTATGTTCTACATGTGGAATATAAAAGGATTTTTAATATTTCAACTGGGGCGCCAGCCGCGTGGGGTAAAGGGCGCGTCCCTCAGTCCATCAAATATTATCACATTTTTATCACTGTTTCTCCGCACAGGTAAATTTTTGGTGGCTAAAATTTAGTATGTAGGTTCGCTTTATGTTCTAGATGTGCAATAAGAAAGGATTTTCTAATATTCCAACTGGGGCACCAGCCGCGGGGGGTAATGTGCGCGTCCCTCAGTCCATCAAATATTATCACCTTTTCATCACAGTTTCTCCGTACCGGTAAATTTTAGGTTGCCGAAATTTGGTATGTAGATTCGCTTTATGTTTTTGTATTCACTTATCGAATTTCATGTAGTGAAGACAAACTCTGTCAAACGGAACTAGATCTAATTAGGAGAGTAAATCAACTGAAACAATCGGAAGATTTGAACAAATTGCCTGAGCAGATAAAAAATTTCAGTGATGTTTTTGAAGGACTTGGAATACTGGAAAAGCCGTACCATATAGAATTAGTTGATAACGTACAATCTAGAATTCATCATCCAAGAAAAAAACCCTTCAGCTTGATGGAGAAAGTAAAAATACAGTTACAGAAAATGGAAGACGAAAACATAATTAGAAAAGTTGACCATCCGACGGAATGGGTTAATTCAGTGGTTATTACTCGAAAACCAAATAATGATATTCGATTATGTTTAGACACAAAGGATCTAAACAAATATGTGAAAAGGGAACATTTTCAAATTCCAACACTTGATGAATTCATGGCAAAAATGAACGGAGCCAAAATTTTTAGTAAATTAGATGCCTTTAGCGGGTTTTGGCAAATTTCACTAGATAATGAAAGTGCTGATTTATGTACGTTCAATACGCCTTGGGGTAGATACAAGTTCCTCAGGCTACCTTTTGGTCTGAACTCTGCACCAGAAGTATTTCACAAGAGATTCAAGGAAATATTTGCAGAAGTAGAAGGTGTTGATACCTATATTGATGATTTGATAGTTTGGGGACGCATCAAAGAGGAACATGATAGAAGATTAAAGTTGGTTTTAGAAAGAGCCAGGGAAGTTAACTTGAAATTTAAATTGTCAAAATGTGAATTCAATAAACAAGAAGTGAAATATCTTGGACATATATTTGGCCGTGATGGAGTCAAAATAGATGAAGAAAAGGTCAAATCCATAAAAGATATGCCAACCTTGTCCAATAAAAAAGAAGTTGAACGATTTTTAGGCATGTGTACATATGTCTCAAAATTCATACCAAATTTCTCAGAAAAAACAGCACCTATTCGTGAACTCCTGAAAAAGAAAGTGTTATGGCATTGGGATTTTGAACAAGAACAAGCGTTTCAAAATCTGAAGAATGATTTATCTTCTACACCTGTATTAAAGTTTTATGATTTGAACAAGCCGTTAACCGTATCTATGGTGTTGGGGCGGTGCTCTTACAAGAAGGACACCCAGTATACTATGCATCCAAATCATATTCTGAAACTGAAAAACGTTGGGCAAATATAGAAAAAGAATGTTTTGCTATTGTATTTGGAATGACTAAATTTCATCAATTTGTGTATGACAGAAACGTCACTGTGGAAACTGACCACAAACCACTTTTGTATATTATGAAGAAACCCATTGATGACTGTCCAGCTCGATTAAAACGAATGTTATTTAGTTTACAAATTTCCAATTTACTTTAGTGTACAAGCCTGAAAAACAAATGTTCGTGTTTGATTTTTTATCAAGGGCACCATTAAAAAATAATGTTGAAAACGATTTAGAACCAAAAATAGAAATTGAAGTCAACCAAGTAGTGAATGCCATCAGTTTGTCTGAATCAAGAAAGAATGACTTTCAAGATGGATGCCTTCAAGATGATGAACTGAGTGAATTGACAAATGTGGTAAAAAAATAAATGGCCTGAAAAGAAGTCGGACTTGAATCCTTTGTTAAATGTTTATTGGCCATTTAGGCATGAAATTTATATTGCATCTGCTATACTATTTAGAAATGATAAAATAATTGTACCAAAAAGCTTACGTCCTGATATGCTTAGTAAAATTCATATTGGACATTTTGGATTCGAGTTGAGTTTGAGACGTGCCAAAGAAGTTTTTTACTGGCCGAGTATGATCAATGACATTACTAATGTAATCAATAATTGCGAAACGTGTTGGAAACATAAGAAGTCAAATTCAGCTGAACCAATGATCATACAAGAACAACCACAAAAGCCGTGGGAGAAATTGGGTATTGATTTGATGAAGTGGAATAATGGCAGTTATGTAGTTATAGGAGACTACTTTTCAAAATATGTCGATTTTAGCAAACTTCCTGATGAGTCCAGTGAATCTGTTGTAAGAGAGATTTTAGACCTTTGTCAAATTTCCGTCAGTAACAGTAATTTTATTCCCGAAACATCCACTGCCAATTAACTCACATTTTCGGGCGATTTTCCACTGATCAGTTAAATTGCATCCCTCTCCTTCCAAGGGCTCTGAGATTCAATGGCTTAAATTCATTTGCTGTATACATTCAGTTGGACATAATTATTCAATTGTCTGATTAGTTTTACGACCTTTTTAGATCAAACGGAACGAAATGATTGTCATTTTGAGTGATGTCTGTATTTCACGGAAGTACTTATCTATCTATCTATCTATATGTATAAAAGAGAAACATACTCACGTGACATCATGACGATTTCTCCGCACTGGTACGTCCTTGGAGGCTGAAGTATGGCATGTAGGTTGCACTTGGGTCTTAGATGCGCGCTAAGTGCGCGTCCCTCAGTCCATCAAATATTATCACCTTTTCATCACTGTTCCTCGGTACCGGTAAATATTCGGTGGATGAAATTTGGTAGGTAAGTTCGCTTTATGTTCTAGATGTGCAATAAGAAAGGATTTTTTAATATTCCAACTGGGGCGCCAGCCGCGGGGGATAAAGGGTGCGTCCCTCAGTCCATCAAATATTATCACCTTTTCATCACTGTTTCTCGGTACCGCTAAATTTTCGGTGGCTGAAATTTGGTGTGTAGGTTCCCTTTATGTTCTAGATGTGCAATAAGAAAGGATTTTTTAATATTCCAACTGGGGCGCCAGCTGTTGGGGTAAAGGGCGCGTCCATAAAATATTATCACCTTTTCATCACTGTTTCTGCGTACCGGTAAATTTCCGGTGGCTGAAATTTGGTATGTGGGTTCGTTTTATGTTCTAGATGTACAATCAGCAAGGATTTTTCAATATTCCAAATCGCGCCCATCAATTATTGTGAACGTTAGTGAACTCCACTTTTGACCCCGGTAATGTGTGTATATGCGCTATACCGATATACTTCAATCGGACACGGTGACTACTGAAATGTTGAAAATAAGATCTAAATAAATTCTTTTCTTACATCTTCACGAATTTAAGTGTATTTTATGTGATCAAATGATATCCCCTGAACTGCTTAATCTAACATACCCCCAACTGGGATCTATGAAACCTTCCTAGAAGTGGAGGCGGCGGGCGCCCCAGTTCGAATATTTAAAAACCCCTTTAAAATATTCAAATTCATTAGGTATGCTTAAGTTGCGGCTCTTTATCACAATAGTTTTATTTCTTTCGGCAGTTAATTTATTATTTTTTATTTATCCTCATTATTCTATCAACTATTAAAGCCCGTAGCGAAGCACGGGTAAAACAGCTTGTTATTGAATATAATAAACCAAAAATGTATGAGTTAGCGTCATAGCACCGAACATGTGGGCAATCAGTGGAGTATTTAGTGTACAAGCAAAGCAAAGGTAAATATGGGAATTTTTTTTTTTTTTTTTAATTTCGGTTAGCGCCTCTTTAACATCTACTGATCATTTTACCCTCCATTCGCCGGAAACTTGCAAACCAGATACCCACATTGACCTCGCCCAGATTGGTTTGGGCCGGAAAAAAGAGCAAACGATACGTGGTGTTCCCAAGAGGTCACCCATACAAGTACTGACCAAGCCCTAAGTTGCTTAACTTCGGTGATCTGACGGGAACTGGTGTATTCAACGAGGTACTATCGTTGGCTATAGGAATTTTTTTTTTTTTTTTTTTTTTTNTTTTTTTTATTTTTTTTTTTTTTTTTTTTTAATTTAGCTCCAATGAACACTTTTTACACGATTAAAAATCAGAAAGATACTGTTCAGTTTGCATTATACATAGCAAACCCCAATTGCCGTAAGGGTATCAAATTGTATCAGGAAGATACTGTACAGTTTGCATTATACAAAGCAAACTCCAACTGCCGTAAAGCTGTCAAATTGTATCAGAAAGATGCTGTACATTTTGCATTATAAATAGCAAACTCCAACTGCCGTAAAGATGTCAAATTTTATCAGGAAGACACTGTACAGTTTGCATTTTACAAAGCAAACCCCTACTGCCGTAAAGCTATAAAATTGTATCAGGAAGATACTGTACAGTTTGCATTATACATAGCAAACCCCAACTGCCGTAAAGCTATAAAATTGTATCAGGAAGATACTGTACAGTTTGCTTTATACATAGCAAACTCCAACTGCCGTAAAGATGTCAAATTGTATCAGAAAGATACTATACAGTTTGCATTATACATAGCAAACTCCAACTGACGTAAAGCTGTCAAATTGTATCAGAAAGATACTGTACAGTTTGCATTATACATAACAAACCCCAACTGCCGTAAAGCTGTCAAATTGTATCAGAAAGTTACTATACAATTTGCATTATACATAGCAAACTCCAACTGACGTAAAGCTGTCAAATTGTATCAGAAAGATACTGTACAGTTTGCATTATACATAGCAAACCCCAACTGCCGTAAAGCTATAAAATTGTATCAAAAAGATATTCGGAAAAAAAAAACTGAAATAAATTAAATCGTAGTGATTTTTTTTTTCGTGTTGCCTAACCTCTTGTATACACAAAAAAAAAAAAAATTCTCTGCATATTTAAAAAAAAATCCGAATAAACATTTGATTTCTCCAAAGCTTCGTCGATTTTCAAGCAATAAAATTGTGAATTAAACATTTAAAAGTGAGTTTTCTCATATTTCCCATCATTTAATAGTGAAAATTAACCTTCTACTTTCAATTAATCATATTTTAAGTTAGGTAAGTTGCTCAGAAAAAAATTAAAAGTATCTGTCTGGTCCCTTAATTTTACACCGAATTCATATATCAATCATGAGAAAAGTTTTTGTGGAAGGTTCAAAAAAGACAAAGAGCTGGTCGAAATGTGATTTTACTTATTTAATACGTGTAACATATCGCCCATAAAGGAAAGGAATTCAGCTTGCAGTAAAGCCGATATATGAGTTTAATGTTGGGATTGTTAGGTATGGTGGGGAGATTATAAAACTGAATTTTCGACCTCTTAAACTTAGTCGGGAATTTTAGGCCAAAAAGTGGCGCAAAAACTGTATTTTGTAAATAACTCGAGAATGGTTTATCTGAACATAGCAAATAGAATTTCCTACATTTCCAAATCAAACATTTTCCGTGTGCGACGTATGGGAGCGCTGGTACAGATGGCTTCGCACAAGGATTGGGAGGTCGAAAACTTATATTTTTAAAGAGGAGGTCCATACCTACAAACATATATAAAAATCGAAATTTCCCTATTTTTTGCATTCAAAGAATCTCTGACTACTGGACTAAGAGAAAAGTCTAACTGCCGTAAAGCTTTCAAATATACGCGCGTGAGCATCTTAATGTTGCGCCTTCATGTGCAGTATTTGAAGTGTGAAACGCGTGTGGATAGACATGATTGTCGGCAATATAATGGAAAAAAAATTCTTGTCAAAATATGGGCGGCAAGTTCTAAATCCGCCACTGTGTGGGTTTGAGGTAAAGTGATGCAATCACTTGACTATAGGTAATTAGGTATATCTACATAACATGCAACATGTTCTGCAGATCCTTTTCTCTTACTTCATTCAAAGTGTAATCTTGGACACCAAATATTCGTCATGGGTTTGCTAGTCACAACCATTTTCTGTGTTATATTTGTTCTAGCATTTCAAACTCAGAAATGTAAGTACCACAGCTGTTTGTCCGTGCTTCGATTTTTAACAAAAAAAAAATTGAGATTTCGAATTAAATCTTGTTAAATTTGGATTTATGTTTTGGGGTTGGTTGGTAACGGCTCCATTTTAGAAAAACTCTACCCATGTGACACAAGGGTTTATTATTTTACTGGCTAAAAAAATACCCCCCCCAAAAAAAAATCGAATAAAAAAAATCCGTTTGTCCGCCGTACGCCGTGATGGGCACTTTTGCCACTTAGCGTTGGCCGATTTGCATGAAATTTGGTATATAGGGTGACTGTACCGGTAGTCGCTCACTTAAGCGTTTTTCAAATCTAATTAGCACTGTTTAACTTGAGAACAATTTTATTTATTCATATTTTGTGTTAAATGATAGTTAAGAGTTTGTTCTTTTGATTAAAATTAAGCTTTTTTGGATAATTTTAATTTAAAATGTTTTTCAAATAATTTAAAAATGGAACGCCAAAAACACCAGTTCTCGCTCACTTGTTTTTATAGTCGATCACAAAATGTACCAGTTTTCGATCACTGTTTCAAAGGTGTAGTTTTCCAACAAATCTACTGAACCTGTTTCCTTCTTAGCCTACCTATGGCTATTTAAATTTAAATTTACAGGAAAAAAAGAAAATAAATTTAACTAGCATCAAGTTTTTATTAAAATATCTTTATTTATTAAAAATCACAAAGCTAAGAAAATTCACAACCTTTCAACGAAATAGATAATAAGAGTATCTATCCTCTTTATTGTCTACGTATAAAGGAAGAGAGATCCGCTGTATATGTTACAGTTTTTACTTTCTCTTCCTCTAGAAGATAAAGTATTGTATTCGTGCAGCAAATTTTGACTTTTTTGGCCCAAAAAATCGTCTGACGGGAACCCAAAACCCAAAAGAAAGATCAAATATATCATTTCCTATTGCTTTTGGGCCATATTTTCACTTTTTCGGTCCATTTTTGAAGTTTGGAAATATTTGGAGCCATGAAGCCAAAAAAAAAAAAAAAATTCCGACG
>CM022877.1:40181452-40197372 GCA_012654025.1 Pachypsylla venusta | reverse complement strand
ATTGGGACCCATCGGTTATGATAATATGTACGAAATAAAATCTGAAAAAGAAAGCATTACTGTGCTGGTTCCTTTCTCTACACTTCGTGGGAAATTAAGGGGTAAACCAACACTACAAAGGCAAATGGGCCCGGCACCTGTTCTTTCTTCTAAAGAAGAACAATTATTGATCGATTATATCATTCTAAATGTCAAGAGAGTCATACCGTTAAATGCCAAGAAAGCCTTAGTGTGCACCGCTCGATGCACACTAATTCAAACGGTAAAAGGCATTGTTAAAGAGGATGGAAGGAAAACTCCGTTTGTGAATTCCAGACCAGGACGTACCTGGTTAAGACGTTTCATAAGGAGGCACCCTGAAATATCGGAAAAACATGCGGAAACAATTAATAAGGCAAGAAACAATTAACCAGGTACGTCCTGGTTTGGAATTCTTTAACAATGTCTTTTACCGTTTGAGCCTTTCTTGGCATTTAACGGTACGCCTTTCTTGGCATTTACAACGATATAATCGATCAATAATTGTTCTTCTTTAGGAGAAAGAACAGGTGCCGGGCCCATTTTCCTTTGTAGTGTTGGTTTACCCTTCAATTTCCCACGAAGTGTACAGAAAGGAACTTCGAATTCCCGCGAGGCTTGCCTTATTGACATTCCCATCAATTGCACTGCATCATAAGCTTTCGCCAACTGGTCTTCATTGTAATTGATTGCTATCTTTTCGTTCTTCTTCTTTTTACTTTGATCAATTTAAGGAGCCATTCTGTAACAAAAAGAAATAACAAGTTTGTTCACATTTCTGTGCATATAAGGCAAGACTCACAAAACCAATTTTGTGAGTCTTTTCCCCCAATAATTAAATTATGACTCATTCGGTGACCAACCAACAGCAACATTTACCTCAATCAGAGCCAATCGACTATGAAATCACTCTGTTTCAGTTTTCGATCAGAGTTGATCGACTATAAAAACACGCTGTTTTTTTTTTCGATCAGAGCTGAGCGACTAATGAAACAGTGCCAAAAAAGCTGTTTCTGAAGTCGATCAGTTTTAGATAGGGCTTAAATTAATTAATAAAATGTAAAAATCTCACTTACCTTGTGTTCAAAATGTTTTTAAAGATATAATTTATCACAGAAATTATTAAGATCAGTTGGAAAATAATTAAAAATATATAAAAAAATGTTTTGAAAATAAGGTTGAAAAAACGAGCTTGACCGGTCGGCCACCTTGAAATGATGAAAACACACTGTTTTAGATTTTTAATTTTTTGCAAATATGAAAATCAAATAATCATTTTAGCCAGTTTTTATTTCAACAAACAGAAAACGCAGATTTCAAATATGTTACTGAAAACTGAATGGGATATGAAGTAAGAAAGTTATTCACAAATAATTGAGCTGGTGAGCAAGAACTGGTCCCCAAGCGACTACCGGTACAGTAACCGTAGGTCCCATCTGGGCTCTTATTGTGCCCCTTTTGGGTGCAATCAAATACGCCTTGGCGATTTTTAGTGGTTTTCAGTATTGCTGTGTAAAAGGAGAATGGTAAGAGCTAGAGATTTGAAATTTTGTATGTATGTCATATTTCGGGTCTCAGTTAGCTCCAAAAATCCCGCTTTAAAGCGGTTTTCGTTAATCCTGTCTAAAAAGAGAATAGTAAGAGCCTGAGACTTCAAATTTAGTAGGTATGTCAAATTTAGGGTCTAATTACGACCCAATCGTCACGAGACCCCCCAACTCAATTTTTTTGCCCCATAAAAAAATTAGGGGGAGGGGGCAAAAAAGGTTTATTATTTTTCCCAGGAAAATAATAAACCCATGTTCCATATTGAAAGAGTTTTAACTTAAAACTTGTTAAATTTGGATTTAAGTTTTGGGGTTGGTTGGTAACGGCTCCCCCTTAGAAAACTGACTCAAAAAACACCCCCCCCCCTTAAAAAATACTCTAGGGCGTAATTAGACCATAAATTTGACATGCATGCCAAATTTCAAATCTTACCAATCTCTTTTTAGCTCTTACCAATCTCTTTTTAGACAGCAATACTGAAAACCGCGAAAAAGAGGAAAAACCCGCCAACAGGGCCTTTGATTGCACACAAAAGTTTGGGGCACAATTAGACCCCAGGCGGGACCTTTATTCCAAATGGTTACAATGAAGAAACATAACGACTTTTTCGTAATCCAGCCATGGTTTCAATAAAGACATTTTTGTAATAACGATTTTTTTGTTATCCAGTCTGGTTACTTTTCTTTTACAGGTCTATCATTGAAGTGGGGATGTTCTTATAAGAATGAATCGCTCTTTTCCCTGACATCATCAGTGTTAAATCGAAGAAATAACTTAGTCTGGGGATCTCATGCCGTTCCTGAAGCAAAATTTACAGACTGGGATGAACTCGGACAAGTTTTGGAGAAAATTCAAATCTCTCTTCTAGAAATAGTTTCTCTTTGGCCACACAATGGCTTTGACAATATCCCAAAGTAAGTAATCATATTAATGCTATAAGAAAAGGCATTAAGATTTAGTGCGGCATGTCAGATGCTACGATTCACAAAAAAAATAAAGTCACGATTCATTGGGTTTTTTTTTTTTCACAGCTAAAGGCCCATTTACACTGCCCGAGCATTCGCCGCGAACAGAGGTGAAGAACGAGCATTCGTTCGAAGCTCAGGCAGTGTAAACAGTCGCCGCGAGCCAATCATGTTCGAAGCGAACTCTCGTTCGTGCTCGCGCCAGATCTCGAGTAACTGATCGTCAGAAATGCTCAAGCAGTGTGAAGAACAGAATGCTCGTTTGTGTTCGTGCTCGTCGAAATCTGGCGGGCAACAATTACGAATGCTCGATGCTCGTGTATGTTCAGGCAGTGTAATATTACGAAATTATTAAGACCTCAAGGTATCTTTGAGGCATTAATGTCATTCATTATGAAGATTTTTTTTAAAAAAATGGTACGGAAAACCGTACTAAAGTTTATCCTAGGAATGCGGCAGACTTCGCATACTATCGCAGATCTTTAATGAAAATATTATTCAATCAAATTTGGCTGCCTCCGACTTTTGTCGCAGTTCTCTAGTGAAAGTATAGATATATTAAATGTGGTAGCTTTTCGGCTGTTGTCGCAGCTCTCTAGATAATATATTATTTTAATTAGAAGTGGCACTCTTCGGTCGCAGCTCTCTAGTAAAATTATTATTTCAATAAGATCTGAGCGTACTGCAGTGTGCCAGGTCAAGTTCCAGAAAGCAGCAGTTCACTGGGTTTTGCACACCGTCAGATATGAGGTTCTACTAGGAATAGGTCATTGAAATTACAATAACATTGAACAATAATACTACAGGATTAAACATCAAAAGGCAGGAGATAGGTAATGTCTGAGTTTGCATACTCACTGACTTATTGATTCACTCATCATCAAAAGTTTTGGGCACTTCCCGTATATATATATATATATATATAGCCCAAGTAAAGGGGAAAATCTAAAAAAACTTTTTATACCTCTAAAACTGTGCGGCTTTAGGGAAGACAATAAAACGTATTTCAATGTAGTTTTAACTGATAAAACACTTAAATCTTTTATAAAGGTAGATAGTTAAATGCAATAAAAGGGAAATTACTGATTTTCCAACTCTTTTACTCCCGGTGCTCGAGAACGGCTCCGCTTTTAAGATGAAGATGCATCACGAAAACTAGTTTAAACTGAAGGGACTCTTTAATTTTGGATGAAGGAAGATATTTACATGATTTTCCCCTTTACTTGGGCTTTAGATATATGGGAAGTGCCCGAAACTTTTGATGATGAGTGAATCAATCAGCCAGTGAGTATCTAAAAGTGCAAACTCAGACATTGCCTACCTCCCGCCCGGGTTAATATGAAATTTTGATGTTTAATGAAAGCGCTCGTGACTGGTTTCGTCTTTTAGGAAATTATCAAGCTAGCTCCTGACTACAAATCAGAATCAGTCTACTTGATAATGTCGTAACAGACGAAAGCGCTCGAAACATAAAATAAATATTCATAACCAAGACTTAAGAGAATACTTATTGCAAAATAATTTCAATTTTCAAAAAACTATTGAACATTGTCGAGCAAGTGAAGCGGCTAGGAAAAACATTGTTGAGTTGAATTCAAGTAATGATGAAAAACATGAAATTCATGAGAAAAAGAATAAGGAAGGAATTTATTTGTGTTAAAGCTACTAATGCTTTGTCACAATGTCGCTTGGATTCGAACCAACAGCCTCCTGATTACGAATACGTTATGCTTACCAACTGAGCAACTGAGGCTGTCTTCAAAAAAAAAAAAAAATTGACAAAAAACTCAAAAGAGTTAAATGTTAATGAATATTGCAGTGATGGCAATATAGATGTTGAGAGTTTGTCATTGGATGTTCATGATGTAAGTCACACCGTGTGGTGCAAAGAAATAGAAATTAATAATTGTAAAATTAAATTCAAATTGGACACGGGCTCTCTTCAAACTATATACACTCCCCATACTCCATACTTTTATTTAGTCTTCCTTGTCTAGTGGTTTTCACACTGGCATTGCACTTGGGAAACGCGGGTTCCATCCTCGGCGGGATTGGAACATTTTCTGCTTTATGCTTGTGGTTTCGGGGTGCACTTAGCCTTGTGAAGACGATAGCAACTTTAATGTGAGTAGCAACTAGTGGCGGCGTTACCCGAGCAAAAAGAATCGGTAGAAGATTGAAGAAATTATTAGTACATGAGGTTCTGAATAATGCTGTGGTATCCCCAAAAATTGTGAAGAGGCTGTTAAACCTCACAAAGAAATTCTACATTTACATTTTTTCTCCCCTGTGGATAGGGGGACTCAAAAAGAATATTTCCAAAGGACACAAGTCCGTACCAGTCGTAAAATGCGACTAAGGGCAGGGTCGGAAATAATACTCTTTCGATTACCTATGCAGTAAACAAGGAGAAACTACTGTATTATCCGTAAGGATGCTCAAGTATCAAGAACTCAAGGCGAGTTATTGCAAACCAGCCCCATGGCTGTTAACCTATGATGTTATTTATCGAACACTAGCTCTGACGATGTTTTCAGTTATAAGAAGATAAAACAAGAAACATCTCTCAAACCAAAGGTTCACTCCATAATGATAATAAACTATGCAATGAAATGTAAATGTAGTATTTCTCTGTGGTAAGACCTTTTTCTAAATTTTTGTGGCAATCTCAGCATTACTAAGAGCCTCCTGCACTAATAATGCCGCCACTGGTCGCTACTCACATTAAAGTAGCTATTCAATTGTCTTTACGAGGATGTGCGCACCCCGAAATAGGAAAAACAAAGTTGACAGTTTTCCGACCCCGACAGGGAAAGAACCCGGGTCCCTCAAGTACAATGCCAGTGAGATATTCACTAGACCAGGAGGACAGCTTTAATGAGAATAAACTATTTTCTATAATTTTATTTCATAGATTTCACACATATATGACAAACCAGATGGCAAATTATGGTTGGCAAAATTGGAAAAACTTGAATTTTAATACTTTCAAATCATATTATAAAACATATAGACCCCAGTATAGTGATGATATTACATTTGGACTGCTTGTTAAAGTCTTAACAAACTTTCTAGCGAAGAGTCCTCAGTATGAACATTTTGTATATTTCACAAGTGTGTATGCAGATGCACCTGATCAATTTGCATATGATCAATCAGCAAAGTTCGAAATAGATAATTCATTTGTTCATAATCATGTGGCAGGTATATCGTTATATATTTACTATTAAAATAAATTAATTTAAAACAAAACACTATTTAAAATTACTTATGAAGAAACTAGATTCGATTCATCATCAGAGGCGAAAGATGGATGTTGACTAAGGATTGTTCAACGCATGCTGTGTAGGGTCACGCGATGTACCATTAAAATATTTATTAAGGTGGCAACACACTTCTTGTCACATGATACTAAACTTTTGGCACAATTTATTTGTGGTATATTTGTTGAATTTGTGTTTGGTATATATTTGTTCCCCTCTCACACTTTTTATGAGACTTTTAGACTAAATTATTTCCTTTCAAATTTTGTTGTGTTTTATACCATAGCAACTAGATAATATGTATCTGTAAGTAGCACTTTCGCCCGTGCTTCCCTACGGCCTTTAGCTTGGCGCCTTAGTGATATGGCCGTTTCTGTGCTAATAGTATTCTATGATTTCCTCAAAAAAATCGGAAGCTAATAATAGCATCCTATGATTCCTCTTACAAAAATTGGAAAAACGACCATAACTCGAAAACGGTTTGATCGTTTTTTGCCAACTATATCCCAAATTAAGGTTTAAAGGGCCACCTAAAACTTACTCGCTTTAAGTTGATATGTTGTCGCGACAATATTTAAGATATCAACCGGCTAAATTCGGTCAAAAATTAGAAAATCGGCCGTAACTCAAAAACGGTTCGACATTTTTTAATTCTGATATTTTAACTGGTGTTTAGGCCTATGGTTTTGGGGTGGTCCTATCTCATCAATTTTTCAATATCCTTTACCGTTTTGTCTAAACAATTATTGATACATACACACACACGCACACACACACATTAATCGTTACATTGAGTTTTATTATTATAGATAATTATCCCACAAAATCATAAATGTGGAAAATAAGGACAAGTCGAGAAAATGACGAAATTTGAAGCCAGTGACAATATTTTATTTTTTTAAAAAAATAGACATACCTACCTACCTTGATAATAAATATTTTGATATTATATCGCGTGACCCTAAACAGCACGCGTTGAACAATCCTCAGTCACTCTCCATCCTTTCATTAGGTACTAGGAATATGTAGTTCCGCCGAACTCCGTCGAAGAATTTTGTTAATATACTATTGACACTCTTGGTCTGGAGGTTGTGGGTTCGAGTCCCGTCCGCAGCTAAAATTTTCTGACCCGAAATTTTTCCGTTTCCGGAATGGCATGCCTGTAAAAAGGAGTACCCTGAAGTAATGCGAAAGAGGTTCCGGGACATAACGCTATTCCAAAAAAAAAAGAAAAAATGTAGTTGAAAACACTACAAAATTGAAATGTTTGTGTCCCCATGTTAGTAACGCTTTCTATTGCTTTCTTAATAACTTTGTACTCATTCATCCGATTGTATCTAATGTAAGTTTAAGAAGCGCGAGGTCCTGGGTAGTTGCTGCTTTTGCCATATGGCCAAAGTATTATGATATTAATAATGAAGATAAAATAACGTTAAAGAACATTTTCATATCTCAAAATGTATTCAAAAGATAATTGTTTCCAGTTATATTTTTAAATTAGAGATGAATATTCTATATATATAAAAACAGGCAACGTTTCTTCTTCTTACAGCATTTATGAAAATTATGTTAAACGAAGATGTGGGCTATATCGTCATAGACCCAATTCGTGGCTTTGTAAGGCCCGTTCTAGTAATGGAGAACGAAATTACTTTTGATCCTGAAGCTCTTCGAGGTAAGACTTAGCCCATGAGTGGTTCCCTTCCACCGCAGAAAACGATCGGTCCACTATAGAGATTTTTTCTCACCCTGGTTTTGCTGTGTGGTCTAAGAAAATAACTGATTTTTTTTCTAAAGGATTTGGGTACCAGACAGATAGTGTTATTTATTTTCTGAGCAACTTACAAACTTAAAATGTGGTTTATTATAATTTAAAAAGTCTCTTTAAACGTTCTAGGGGTGGAAAATTAATTAATTTACTTCAATTTTAATTTATTTTGAAAAAAATCTTTACCTGTCTGGAGGGGTTAAAATATGTCAACAAAGCTAAATTGCAAGTTGATGGGTTAAAATATGTCAACAAAGCTAAATTGCAAGTTTTGCAAATTGCAAATCCGCAAATGAGAAGAATCCCGCGTGTCCGAAAATCCCTCATTTCTTGTCTAGGATTCATCGTCAGTTTCCGCTTTAATATTTTTCTCCTTTTTAATCACTTTAAAAAAGTGTCGTGCTCAAGCAACATTGTTCATCAAGGCATGGCCGTAAAAACGTTTCCTAACCTGTCTGGCGGGGTTAAAATATGCCAACAAAGCTAAATTGCAAGTTGAGGGGTTAAAATATGTTAACAAAGCTAAATTGCAAGTTTTGCAAATTGCAAAACCGCAAATGAGAAGAATCCCGCGTGTCCGAAAATCCCTCATTTCTTGTCTAGGATTCATCGTCAGTTTCCGCTTTCGACTGAATCGCGTCGTTACTGATTTGGTAGCGATTTTCTATAGCTAGGTTTCATTTTTAGTCTGTGCATATTGTGAGAAGAAAATTATAATGCAGATAATGAACATTAACACAAATTAAATTTTATTATTATATAATAGAAGTATCTATACATTGTATTGTTCTTTAATATGTTCAATGAACAACGTGATTGTGTGATTAATATCTTTTTTATAATATTTATCTCGATACATAAATTCATCGATATGTTCGGGCAACAAATTGCTTTTAAGCACATCTGTTTTTCTGCAAAACTTTTTCAACTTGCTCCAATAACCTTCAACACCGTTGGTGCAAATCCCTTGTGCACTTTTAAATTCTTTCGAATTATTTACTGAATAATGCTCTTATCCTAATTCAGATAATTTGCTGTACGCTTTCCATTTATCGGTCCAAATTGTAGAGCCAGGGGCCACATGTGTTTGAATAATTGGTAGTAAATCACTCGATCTCCTTTGTATCACATACTGAATATGGCCAACTTTGGTTGTCGTATCCAAAATGCCAAGTACCCCTTTTACCATTTTACCAAGCACCATTTTACCCCTGTGATATTTCCTTTTTGTCACAACTGACTCATCAATATGGACAATGTGTCCATCTCCTCCTAGTTGTTGCAGGGGCTCATTTAGAATCCTATAGCTTGCAATGTCTTTGTAAAAAAGAGGAAAATTTAAAAGATGCAATTTTCACTTGGGTTAGGGTTATAAAACGGGCATGAGCAGTTTTCCCTTGGGTTAGGGTTATAAAACGGGCATGAGCAAATTTCACTTGGGTTAGGGTTATGAAACGGGCATGAGAAATTTTCATTTAGTGGTAGGGTTAGGTAAAGGGCATGAGCAATTTTCACTTGGGTTAGGGTTATGAAACGGTCATGAGCAATTGGATTGAGTTTGGTTATTTACCGAAAATATCTGAAATATTGCCCAGCTGCTTGCCTTGTGACGCCTGCAATATTTTTGGCATCTGTAGGGCTTATATGGCAAAGCCAGAGCCACATCATTAAGAAAGTTTCTTTGAAACTTATTTTCGTATTCTCAAAGAATGTTTCTGAAAGCAGAAAAAAAAAAAAAATTATAAGATAAGAAAAGTAATAAAGACATTATTACGGTAATTGTCTTTATCCTTATACCACACGACTACTTTCTTCTTTCAAAAAGTGTATTTTATCGAATAAAAATATTTGTTTTCATGTTAAAAATGATAAGTCCAAAATACGAACAAAATGTATACAGAAAAGGGTGAATTTTCCAAGGGCACAAATTAGATACTTAAATATTTATTAATTTAACATTGTGTACTTACCTGTTGTTAGTGATTTGTATGATTTGCATTTTCTACAATATGCTGTATACTTTCCCTTGTATCGATTGTGTCTACGGAGTCTTTCCATTTCACGGCACTTGGATTTTTTACACCGCCCCAAAAGTTTTAGGAGATGCATTTCTTGAAGGGCTTGAATGATTTCTATTTCTGATTTTGAATCAAACCACGAGACAATGTCGGGAATACTATTAATAGAATTCATTTTTAATTTTAATACATTTACAAAAAAATAGTCGGGTAGCTGTCACTAAAATTACACGTTGTCGGTTGTAATTTAAAAATTGTAAATTTGTAACGAACTTTGAAAAAATCATAATTGAAATGCGTTTAAAAATAAATTAAATCGTAGTGATTTTTTTTTTTTTTTTTTTTTTTTTTTTTTTTTTTTTTTTTTTTTTTTTTTTTTTTNGTCGAAAACCGAAAGAATATTTGATTTCTCCAAAATTTCGTCGATTTTCAAGCAATAAAATTGTGAATTAAATATTTAAAAGTGAGTTTTCTCGTATTTTCCACCATTTAATCGTGAAAATTAACCTTCTACTTTCAAATAAACCAAATTTTAAGTTTGTAAGTTGCTCAGAAAATAAATAACACTATCTGTCTGGTCCCAGGATTTGTTCAAAATCTTCTTTGATCTATATTTGAAGTGATTTTAGCAAGTTTATTTTCCAATAGTACCGAATTGGGATCCCCTATTTTGGCACTTTCTTTTCTTATATTATTTTATGAAATGTTAGGAATGTACCTAAATAATTAATTATTTAGGTCGATATTATGTTTACATTAATATGTAATTAAATAAATAGCCACAAACTAAATAAATAACCACAAAAAAAGACGAGAAATTTAAGAAATTTCAACGAAAAAATTACGCCGCGACTGCTCGCCATGTGAGAAAAATTCTCACCGCGGTCCGCGTCTTCGGCTTTTCGACTGCCTCAGGCAACTGAAATGCAATGTATGTCGGCAATTTTTTGTCAGCACAAAGTAAAACATATTTTGAACAGCTACTGAGGGACTCGACAAGTTGGAGCCAATAATTACCAAGTTATTGCGTTTTTGCCGACAGGGTGAGAAAAATTCCCTATAGAGGACCTCTCACGTGTTAAGTGATGTCTGGAATCAGGACCTATGTCATATAATTTTGAAAATATAATTGCCAGTACGTGGTACGTGGCTTTGTAAATCCTGTTGTTTAGTCACAAAAGAGCGTCACTAGGCTTATTTAATTTAGAAGTAGGTACCACTTCGGTAAGAGCAATAAAGCTGAAGTTTGTTCCACAGTACGAAAATAATACACCCTAGATACCACCGAAAATTCAAAATTGGCGAGTACCACTTGTAGGGGCTTAAAGGTTGACCTCTAGTGTTTTCTAGTTCAAGGAAACTCCTTTAAGCCCTCTTTACTTTTATTAGGATCAGTATTTTCATAAGCGGACTGTAATTCACTGGTTATTTAGTTAATAACTCACACAAACAATAACTCACACAAATTTTAGGAGCTTACCTTGAGAATGATGAAGAAGAAAATTATATAAATCCCCCCTAAACTTACACACAATATTAAGGAATGGACAAGGAATTGCTCAACCCTAATCTATTTAGACCCATAAAATTATTTACAATATTAGATTATTTTAACACTTTAATAGGTATATGTTACTCAGGTCCAAACACATAAAAATCACAATACTTGTTTATAGGAGTTTAGCGAGGAGCTAAAATACACTGCACAATTAATATTTTTCTTAGGAAGAAAATATATATTTAAAGTTTATAAATTATAGCAAAGGCTATCACAATTTAAAATGTTACACGAAGGCGTGCAAAAATTAATTATTATTTCGAAGGTCGAAAATAATAAATTCACCGAGTTGAATATAACTGTCACACCACAATAAATTTTTAATAACAACAACACAAACAACTGAAACTCAACTGAACTAATTGAAGATAGGTACCCATGAGCACTTGAAAGCGGAAATGCTGACCGCTCATGCGCACAGCATCTTAACCAGTTCAATTTGAATTATTAACCCTGAATAAGGTCAGGATTATTTTAACCCTCCGTGTTTGGCCCCGACACCACTTCAGCTTCAGGATGAGGAGTAAACCATCAAAGATCCAAAGATACGAAAAGTTTTAATTCTTGAAATTGTTGTTAATTTTGCAGCCGCCTAGTCTAGCACGGGCAAACATCCTATAAAAAGGAAAGTATTGTAATTTGATGTTGAGTCTGAATATCAAGATTTAGATTCTGGGGACCTTTTTTTTATAGATAGGTAAGGAAATTCGTGTGATGTTCACAAAAGTTTTTTTTTACAGGACCAATAGCTTTCAGAATGTTACCTTCCCTTACATTGGACGCATCTGGGAACATCATTGGGTATAATGACTCTTATATTATCCAAAGTGTCAATACACACCCAAATCGAACATCAACCAATCATTTATATTATATTAAAGAAGCATTTTGCTCTATGATGTATGCAACTTATAAGACCGAACTTTTGAATCCAGTCCGTTATTTGGCTAAAATTAACGAGAACGGACAGTTTGTAGCAAAAATTGAGCTTAACTTATTACAACAATACAGGAAAAGAGATGATCTTAAATTTTTTGTAAAAACTTATTTGGGAGACTACTGTTTTCTTTTTTCTCAATTGGACATAGAGAGTCAGGTTTGTATACTGAGTTAGGATAAAATTATATCGTTCCAACGGAATTTTTAAAGATAAATCTTGTTAATTATAAGTGTTTATTTATAAATTAAATTAAAACAAAACACTTACCAGAAACACTATTCGTTATTATTTACAACGAATCTAGTTTCGAATCGTTCGATTCATCATCAGCCTAGTCGCAGGATATAGTTTGACTGCAAACTCCACCCTTAGACTCGACTAAACTAATGATGAATCGAATGATTCGAAACTAGATTCGTTGTAAATAATAACGAATAGTGTTTCTGGTAAGTGTTTTGTTTTAATTTAATTTAAAAGTATTTTTTTAAAAGACATAAAATTTACTTTTGGGAGGGTACATTTCATAAACATTCGACTCTAATAGTTTCCAGTCTAAGGTGAGCGATGGCGATCAGGTTAAGCAAACAAGGAAACATTCAAAAGGACCTTAAAACCAGCAAAGACATCCAGTGCAGTTAATATGGTTCAACCCGTGATTAAATCCGGCAATCCTTCTTCTTCAAAGAGTTCTAAGACTCTATCAAGGAAGGTCACTGTTTCGTCTGCTTCTTCGGGTAAATCGATCTCCAGGACAGGGCGTCGTAAAAATGAGGAGGTTCCATCTTTGTCTCCAAAAAACCGACGAACCCTCAGAACAGCCAAGATAACTTAACCTGTTATTACCACAACACCGGAGGGTGTCTGTCTAGATTAGACGATTTGAAAAGGGTTGTAGAAGTTTCTATTTATGATATTATTTGTATGAGTCAGTGTTTCCTCTCCGACATATTCTTATGACCATGTTTTTTTTTTCGAGCATTATTTTCGGTTGTGTGTACATTCCACCCAAATCAACTATTGAGGTTTATATGGAGCATTGCTCTGTTGTAAGAGGAGGCTGTTGCGCCTTATCCTAATGCTCAATATTTGTTCATTGTGGGAGATTATAATTTGGGGCATGCAAAGTGGGGTGAGGGCGAGTATTCATCTCTGGTCGTTGATTGTGTTTTTCTTATCCTGCTATTCAGGTTTGCGAATCGCCTTATGGCCTTTCTCTTTACCAGGAATACCAGGCTAACGCTTTGACTTAAAGATTATGGAGTATTCCTTGACCTTCTGTTTACCAGTGAACACAATATTACTACCACCCTTTGCAATGACCCCTCGCTCTCAAATACTGTTCACCACAATGCTTTCTCCTTTAGTATTTGATGTAATGTAATTGACAACTCCCTCTGAACATACTCATTTATGATTTTGCAAAATGTGATCCGGGAGAGTTGAATAGGTTTTTACATAATGTTGATTGATTGTTCATCTCTCGTTCCAAAGAAATTGATAGTGTCACCCAGCGCTTCTATGAGGTTCTGTTAACCGGTATCGAGATTTCAACTCCAAGAAGAGGGTCTTTCATTCGTCGTTTCCCGTCTGGTTTACGGAGGTGATTAAATCTCTCGTCATGAAAAAGAAACTGTCTCATCCGTATTATAAGAAATCATATCTTCAATCTGACTACATTCGCTTCTCTTTACTTCAATATCGCTCTAATTATCCTAACAATAAAATGGCTATCGAGAATTTCTTTGTAAATCGGATGGGAGTGTTCGTTCTGATCCTTGATATAATTGGAAATTCGCTTATATGACACGCAAGGTTGACGGCATTCTTCAGAATATGTATCTTAACAATCAAACAAGTAGCCGTGGCCTCCGGGCGTTCAGTTCCGGAGTATCCTCGCTTGGACATGATTGACTTCAACTCTTGTTCTTTCTTTTGTACTGAGGTTTTAATGGCGCTATGTTCTCTTCCATCCAATTTTTCATCTGGCCCTGGCAATGATCCGCCTTTTATTCTGAAAAACAGTGTCCATTTTTTACAGATCCTCTTACTCGACTTTTTAACAAATCTCTCTGTCTTCTGGAGTGTTTCCATCTTTTTGGAAATCTAGTGTTTTATTTGCTATTCATAAGTCTGGATATCGATCAAACATTGCTAACTACCGGGGTGTTTGTATACAATCCGCTATTCCCAAGGTTTTGGCTAAGCTGATTTCTTTGCGTCTTTCTTTCGCTTCTCGAAATTTTATATCTGATCAGCAGTACGTCTTCACAGCNTCTGGCCCTGGCAATGATCCGCCTTTTATTCTGAAAAAGTGTCCATTTTTTACAGATCCTCTTACTCGACTTTTTAACAGATCTCTCTGTCTTCTGGAGTGTTTCCATCTTTTTGGAAATCTAGTGTTTTATTTGCTATTCATAAGTCTGGATATCGCTAACTACAGGGGTGTTTGTATACATCCGCTATTCCCAAGTTTTTTGCTAAGCTGATATCCTCGCGTCTTTCTTTCGCTTTTCGAAGTTTCATATCTGATCACCAGATCCTCACAGATCTACAGTTAGGAATCTTCTGTGTTTCCAGCATGATATTTTGATCGTTTTCAGTCCGCTAAAGATGTTCATGTTATCTGTAAAAATGTGGCAAAGGCATTTGATCGCCTGAATACGAAATTTCTCCTTGCTAAGCTTGGATCTTAGGCAACCGGGGAGCCGTTTCTTCGCTGGCTCGAGCATTCTCCCGGGGGACGTACTCAAATCGTTTAAATTGATGATTCTAGATCTACGTCTATTCCGCTTTCTTCTGGTGTAGGTCAAGGTAGTAACTCTGGCCCGCTGCTCTTCAACCAAAACATCCAAAGGCCTATCTTCAAATTCATTTCGTCTTGCCATGGTTCGTTCTCTCCTGGAGTACGCATGTGTTGTTTTGTCTCTTTATTAGCAAATTTATGATCATATGTTAAATAGGGTTCAAAATCGCTTCCTCTAGGTTCCCATACCTTGTGAAATTATTGACAGATTACTAGCTTCAAAAGTTAATATTAACCCGTGCAGGAGATAGGTAATTTCAAAGTTTGCACTTTTGGATACTCACTGACTGACTGACTGATTGACTAACTCATCATCAAATGTTTCAGGTACTTCCCGTATACCTAGAGCGCTGAAATTTTGCATGAAGTTAGCAATTGACAATCAGCGTACAAGGTGTTCATTAACATGCCTCCCATCAAGTATACAATCAGCATACAGGGTGCTCATTATCATACCACCCATCAAGTATACAATCAGCATACAGGGTGTAAAGGGAAAAATCCGAAAGATTGAATTTTTTAACTGTAAGTGCTCCAAGACGGTGTCGCTTTAGGGAAGACAGTACAACGTATTTTAATGTAGTTTTAACTGATAAAACACTAAAATCTTGCATAAAGTTAGATATTTACATGCAATATACCAAGAAATAATTTATATTTGAACACTTTCACTCCAAGTGCTCCAAAACGGTTCCGCTTTAGGGAAGGAGATGGTCGAAAACTA
Organism: Pachypsylla venusta; assembly: GCA_012654025.1. Classification (NCBI taxonomy): domain Eukaryota; kingdom Metazoa; phylum Arthropoda; class Insecta; order Hemiptera; family Aphalaridae; genus Pachypsylla; species Pachypsylla venusta. Next base: position 40,181,767 of record CM022877.1, on the reverse strand, counting down.
GTTTAAACTTGTAGGACGCTGAAATCTTGCATGTAGGAATATATCTCACATAAAAATTATCATTGAAAAAAGGCCAAGTTCCTTCCACTTTCCCAAAAAATTCCGCCTATGAAAGTAGTAATATCTGTATATCCCGCACTTAAATTTATTATTGCACGTTCTTCTGTCTCAAGTCTCTTAAAGTAATACAGACTTTACACTTGGTCAGTTTTTCTTAAGGGATTCGTAAATTACTACCTACTTGGCCCCAATTTTTTTGGAAAAGTGGAAGGAACTTGGCCTTTTTTCAATGATAATTTTTTTGTGAGATATCAA
>CM022877.1:40156821-40172163 GCA_012654025.1 Pachypsylla venusta | reverse complement strand
GGCCGATTTTTGACCGAATTTAGCCGGTCATGTAACATTAGAAAAATGAGTTCTAAATCGGAGAAATCGGGGGCCCAGAAGAGAAAAGATAAAGAACAACGAGAAATAAAAGAGGGACACCTTTCTCTTGATTCTTTTTTAAGACCTCCACCCAGCAGTCCGAGCACTTCACGAAAAGCTGCCGACTAGGTGGAAGTTGGGCAATCGCAAAAAAAATGTGGGGGGCCCGGAGCAGGTCTTTGTCCCCGGGCCCGGGAAAGCTCTGAACGGCCCTGCATGCACTGCAACAAATTCCGTGTTAGCTCTTAAAAGCGAATGGATGGAAAGGGTTTTTTTCCCTCCATTCGCTGGAAATTTGCAAACCAGCTGCCCACATTGTCCTCACACAGCCTGGGTTGGGCCAGAAATATAGCCAGCATCACGAGGGCGCGAACCTACGTGGACACCCACATGGAACGAACAATCTCGTTGAACGTTGTTTAAGTTCAGTGATCTAACGAAAACTGGTGCACGTTGAATACAACAGTTCCCGTTAGATCACTAAAGTTAAGCAACGTCCAGCGAGGTTGTTCTATATGGATGTCCACGTGGGTTCGCGCCTTCGCGATACTGGCTATATTTTCGGCCCAACCTAGGCTGGGTGAGGTCAATGTGGGTAGCTGGTTTGCAAGTTTCCAGCGAATGGAGAGTAAAACCCCCGTCTTGAATGACCAATAGATGTTAAAGAGACCTCCAAATTAAAAAAAAAAAAAAAAAAAAAAAAAAAAAAAAAAAAAAAAAAAAAAAAAAAAAAAANAAAAAAAAAAAAAAAAAAAAAAAAAAAAAAAAAAAATTAACACACAGTCACCTCAAAATGTTGCGAGGTTCTCGCCTAGCAGAATCGCTTTTTTGTTTCCCTACGTTTCGAGGCATTGTCTCCGTCAGTGGGATTCGATCTAATTTGATTCTGTACAAACAGCGGAGCATGAAACGTTGCGTGCAGTGGGAAAGCAGCTTCAAGGTCATTATCATTAAAAGGAACACGTGGGTAAGTGGGTTAGAGGTAAAGTAATGCAATCACTTGACTATAGTTAATTAGGTATATCTATATAACATGCAACATGTTCAGCAGATCCATTTCTCTTAATTCATTCAAAGTGTAATCTTGGACACCAAATATTCGTCATGGGTTTGCTAGTCACATCCATTTTCTGTGTTATATTTGTTCTACCATTTCAAACTCATCAATGTAAGTACCACAGCTGTTTGTCCGTGCTTCGATTTTCAAAAAAAAAAAATCGAGATTTCGACTTAAAAGTTGTTAAATTTGAATTTAAGTTTTGGGGTTGGTTGGTAACGGCTCCCTTGTAGAAAAACTCTGCCAATGTGACACATGGGTTTATTATTTTACTGCCTAAAAAAATACCCCCCCCCCTAAAAAAAATATTGTGGGTCGTAATTAGACACTAAATTTGACATACATACCAAATTTCAAATCATTTGGCTCCGGGTGGCCAATATTCCGGTGTTCTGTGTACTATAGATCTCACTCAATTGGGCCAACAATCAATGTTCATACCAAATTTCAGCTAAAGTATACAACGGTTATGTTGGTGAAAAAAAAGGCAAAAAAAAAAAATATTAGTGTTAACACTAGACCTCTTTTAAGGATTTTAGGATCTAAGGTAGGACATTCCTATTGTAGCGATAGACGCATTCCATACGGTGTTTTAAGTCCGCAGGTAAACGCTTACAGTCATAGGCTTAGCTACGGGGGGGCACGTGCCCCCCCCAATAATTTTGGACCTTACACTAGATATTTCGAGTTTTTTTTTTCATTTCCCACCGTTTTTTCTTACTGTCCATTAATTTAAGTAGATTTTCATTTGGATAGAACGCCGCCCCAATCCCAAATGTTTAAAAAAAATATATAAAATAAAAAAGCTGGCCAGTATAAAAAGTAAGAAAAGAAGTACCTCTTGTCGGCTTCTTTGATCTCATTTGTTTGATTTGATTTTTGAATGTTTTTCTATTGTGTCTCCTAGAGTGTAGACAGTTATGTTTTGACTGCATGAAGTGAGAGGGGGGGGGGGGACTTCAGTCGTCAGTTAGTTACAATTTGCGTTTGAGTTCAAATCTAAGTTTCGTCCGTGAATATTTTGAAATTATTTGTTAAATTGTTTGTGTTCATTCTTGTGAATTGTGAACTAACATTATTTTATTTTTATTATCAATTACCTATGTCGTGTAAAATATATTAGATATAATATATCTAATATAATATTTTGCAAAGATGATACTGTACGGGCTCCACCCGCTTGCATGCCTCAGCCGCATGCAAGCGGGTGGAGCCCGCTGTTATTATTATTATTTTTAAATGTGCCCCCCCCCAATAATTTTGCTCCAGCTACGCCCATGAAAACAATAAAAATAAAACGAAGATAAACTTACAACACAGATTTCCCTTTTCTTCTAGTATTTAATTTGACTCTAGGAAATTATATTTCAAAACTCACCCAAACTATTGGGCTCCGGATGACAAAATAGGACCCAAAAAAATAAGCTAATTTAATGAATGTCAGAAAAAGGAATCTGTATCCTCGCAGGCAATTATTACAAAGGATAGTAATCAAGGGCGTAGCCAGCATCTGGCCTAGGGAGGGGCAGCTGAGATTTTCATGTCGGGAGTTGGGGGGTCGATAAAGTAAATCGGTACTTATTTAGTCGATAAAGTAAATCGGTACCCAGGGATAACTGATGATTCAGTTATTAAGGAGGGGCTACCCTAGGGCCTGTGATAAATATCGATAAAGGAAAGTGCCAAACCGAGATCCAAATTCATTTAAATCAGTCGCTCTGGGTAGCGCACTGGTGCCTTTTCTTATTTTAATCAATACTTATAAATGAGAAAGTCAACTCTCTTGTCACTGAATTCGATTTCTCCGCACTGGTACGACTTATGTCGAGTTTTCAATGGCAAAACATGTCAATGGCAAAAAATGTCGAGTTTTTAATGGCAAAACATGTCAATGGCAAAAGATGTCGAGTTTTCAATGGCAAAACATGTCAATGGCAAAAGATGTCGAGTTTTCAATGGCAAAACACGTTTTGAAGTCCCCAGAGCGGAAATACAATTATATATTTTTTTACACTTCAACCTAATTGTATATTTCTTGTATGGAATTGATATGAATTGACACCAAATTTCAAGTTCTACCTCTTTCCATTCTGGTATTAGACGGAACCGCCAAAAAGCGGTTTTCAACCACTAATTAGCGGCCAACAATATATTACACTTCAACCTAAGTTGTATTTTTCAATTTGATGTATGAAATTGATATGAATAGGCACCAAGTTTAAAGTTCTAGCTATTACTGTTCTCATTTTAAGCGGCATAAAACCGACAACAGTATATTCGATTTCCACTAAAAGCTTATTTTGCCGTTCATGGTATAAAACTGACATATACAAACCAAATTTCAAGTCTCTAGTACTTGCCGTTCTTGAGATATCTTGTTCATAGACAGACAGACATTCACCCGGACCAATGGCTGAAACTCGAGATTTTGGCTCTGGGGACCTCAAAACGTGTTTTGGCATTGAGAACTCGACATCAAAAATTGCAGCACATTACAATACTTATTTAGCTCATCAACTAAAATGAGAAAAACAGATCCATTAAGCCCAATCAAGAACACCTGCTTGGCAATTACATAACAATGCTTCTACCATTCTTTCAGTTTGGTAAAGGGAAAAATCCGAAAAATTGAGCATTTTAATTCTTAGTGCTTCAAAACGGATGCTTTTTGGGGACGACAGTACATCGTATAGTAACTAATAAAACACTGAATGGCACATTTATTTTTGTCTTCTATAACTTTGTTTGCTATGAAATACATATCAAGCCGTTCCATGAAATTAGAAAAATCTTCTTCGTCTAGGTTAAATTTGCACACATCACCAAAAGCTTTATAATTTTCCATTGTTGCCAAATCAAATATATAGAAATTAGAAAATTTGAGCTTTTCAATAGAAAATATATTTTTAATTAAAAACAATCTTAATTGTGCATGATCGAAATTATTTGAGAATCGAATGACACAAGAAACTTTTATATTCGTTGGCCAAACCATTTAACTTTATCAGTTGGCTAATACATTACAGTTACAATAAAGACACATAACGACTTTTTTGTAATCCAGCCATGGTTACAATAAAGACACATAATGACTTTTTTGTAATCCAGCCATGGTTACAATAAAGACACATAAGGACTTTTTGTAATCCAGCCATGGTTACAATAAAGACACATAACGACTTTTTAATCCAGCCTACTTACTAACTTACTTTTTTTTACAGGTTTATCACTTAAATGGGGTTGTCATTATAGTAACCCATCGTTATTTTCCATCAGAGAATCAATTTTACATGGAAAAAATAACTTAGTCTGGGGATCTTGTTACATTTCTATAGCACAATTTAGAGACTGGGGTGAACTGGCACAAGTTATGGGGAAAATTCAAATCTTTCTTCAAGCAATAATTTCTTTTTGGCCAGACAATAGGTTTGACAATATCCCAATGTAAGTAACCATATTAATGCTATAAGAAAAGACCTTAAGATTTAGTGCGGCATGTCAGATGCCATGCTAAAGTCAGTTTGACAAAAAAGATTAAAAAAAAAATTAAGTCACTCATTTTTTTTATTTTTTATTTTTTTACAACCAATACGCNTTTTTTTTTTTTTACAACCAATACGCAATACCTAGGTACTTGACAATATTAAGAAATTATGGAGGCCTCAAGGTATGCTTGAGGCTTTAAGGTCATTCATTATGAGGATTTAAAAAAAAAACGTACTATAGTCTTTAATGAAAATATTATTCAATCAAATAATTTGGCTGCCTCCAGCTATTGTCGCAGCTGTCTAGTGCAGGGGTTCCCAAACTTTTTGGTACCACGCCTCCTTTTCTTGAATTGAAAGCCTCCCACGCCCCCTCCCCTAACTTTTTTGTAATCCAGCCATGGTTACAATAAAGACACATAACGACATTTTTGTAATCCAGCCCACTTATTTTTTTTTTTTTACAGGTTTATCACTTAAATGGGGTTGTGCTTATAGAGATGAATCGGTATTTTCCCATACATCAACAGTGTTAAATCGAAGAAATGACTTGATCTGGGGATCTCATGATGTTTCTGAAGCAAAATTTACACACGGGGAAAGACTCACAGAAGTTATGGAGAAAATTCAAACCTCTCTTAAAGCAATAGTTTCTCATTGGCCACACAATAGCTTTGATAATATCATAAAGTAAGTAACCATATTAATGCTATAAGAAAAGGCCTTAAGATTTAGTGCGGCATGTCAGATGCTAAAGTCAGCTTGATACGTCTCGTCACCAGGACCCACGATTCACAAAAAAATCTTCTTGTACTTGACAATATTACGAATTTATGGAGACCTCAAGGTATCCTTGAGGCTTTAAGGTCATTCATTATAAGGATTAAAAAAAAATGGTACGGAAAACCGTACTAAAGTTTATCCTAGGAATTCGGCAGACTTCGTATAATATCGCAGGTCTTTAATAAAAATATTATTCAATCAAATTTGGCTGCCTCCAACTTTTGTCGCAGTTCTCTAGTGAAAATATAGACATATTAAATGTGGTAGCCTTTCGATTGTTGTCGCAACTCGCAAAGTATTATTTCAATTAGATCTGAGTGTACGGCAGTGCGCCAGGCAAGAAAAAAATCTCTGAGTTTTGCACATCGACAGATATCCGGTTCTAAAAGGGATACATCATTGAAATTTTTAACATACATTCCGTAATATTATACAATACTACAGGATAGACTTCAAAAGTTAATATTAACCCGGGCGGGAGATAGATAATATCTGAGTTTGCACTTTTGGCTAGGTACTCGCTGACTGACTGACTGATTTATTCACATATCATCAAAAGTTTAAATGTAGAATTTTTTTGTGAGGTTCAACAGCCTCTTCACAATTTTTGTGGATACCACAGCATTATTCGGAACTACATGTTCTAATAATCTCTTCAATCTTCTACGAAATCTTTTTACTCAGGTAACGCCACTGGCCGCCACTGGTCTTGAAAAAATTACTTCCAAAGCACCCAAGTCCGTGTCAGTCATAAAAGGTGACTAAGGGCAGGTCGGAAACGATATCCTTTCCATTACCCATGCAGAAAGAAAGGAGAAGCTACTGAATTATTCGTAAGGATTCTCTAGTATCAACAACTCAAGTCGAGTTGTTGCAAACTAGCCTATTTTATCAAAAACTAGCTCTGACGATGTTTTCAGTTATAAGAGAACAAGAAACATATCTCTTAAAACAAAGGTTCACTCCATAATGACAATAAACTATGCAATGTAAAGTAAATGTAGAATTTCTTTGTGGTAAGGCCCAATGGCCTTCTGTCTTTATTTTTGTGGCCATCAGACCATTATACTAAGAGCCTTCTGCACTAATAATCTCTTCATACTTGTAATATTTTTACTTTGGTAATGCCGCCACTGGTGGCTACTCACATTAAAGTGGCTATTCAATTGTTTTCACGAGGCTGAGTGCACCCCGAAATCACAAGCACAAAGTCGACAATTTTCCGACCCCGACGTTGATTGAACCCGGGTCCCCCAAGTGCAATGCCAGTGTGATGCCGACTAGACTAGAAGGACTGCTTTAATGAGAAATTAGGTTAGTTGCTCAGAAAAAAATTAATAGTATCTGTCTGCTCCCATTTACTATTAAAATAAATTAATTTGAAACAAAACACAAAAAACTGTAAAATATGGAAAGACAAATTTGTATTTTTAATAATAAAAGGTCTAACTGGCAAAGCTCAGAGACATAAAAATCATCAATTTTATGAAGACCAGCATATTGACTTTTCAAAACGCATAGCGCCGTCGGCGACTGCTACAAAACACTATTTAAAACTACTTATGAAAAAACTAGTTTCGAATCATTCGATTCATCATTAGTCTAGTCGAGTCTAAGGATGGAATTTGACGGACGATTGTTCAACGTGTGCTGTGTAGTGTAGGGTCACGCGATGTACCGTCAAAATATTTATTAAGGTGGCAACACCTTTTATGTCATGATTCCAAACTTTTGGCACAATTTATTTGTGCCAAAATTGTGTATATTTGTTGAATTTGTGTGTTTGGTATATATTTGTGCCCTTCTCACATTAGGTATTTGATGAGACTTTCAGACAAAATTATTTCCTTTCAAATTTTGTTGTGTTTTATACCATAGCAACTAGAGATTTATCTGTAACTAGCTTTTTCGCCCGTGCTTCGCTACGGCCTATAGTTTGGCGCCTTAGAGGCATGGCCGTCCCTGTGCTAATAGCTCTATGATTTCCCTTTAAAAAATCGGAAGCTAGTACTATTCTATGATTCCTCTTACAAAAACCGGAAAAAACGGTTGGACCGTTTTTGCCAACTATATTCCAAATTGAAATTTAAAAGGCCACCTAAAACTTTCTCGCTTTGAGTTGATATGTTGTCGCGACAAGATTTAAGATATCGACCGGCCAAATTAAAAAATCGACCGTAACTTCGACATTTTTGAATTCTGATATTTTAACTGGTGTTTATGCCTATGGTTGGGGGGGAGGGGGGGCATTCTCATCAATTTTTCGATATCTCTTACCATTTTCCTAAACAATTATTAGTGATACATACACACACACATTAATCGTTACATTGAGTTTTATTATTATAGATAATTATCCCACAAAAACATAAATGTGAAAAATAAGGCCAAGTCCGATCACACTATTTGGTACTGTTTCATGTCGAAAAAATGACAACATTTGGAATCATCATAAGAGCCAGTGACAATATTTTATTTTTTTAAAAAATAGACATACCAACCTAGATAATAAATATTTTGATATTATATCGAGTGACTCTAAACAGCACGCGTTGAACAATCCTCAGTCACTCTCCATCCTTTGATTAGGTACTATGTTACTAGGAATATGTAGTTCCGCCGATCTCCGTGGCCGAATTTCGTTAATACTATTGACACTATTGGTCCCGAGGTTGTGGATTCGAAATCGGCCGCAGCGAAAATTTTCTGACCCGAATTTTTCCGTTTCCGAAATGTCTATAAAATGGCTGTAAAAAGGAGTACTCCGAAGTAATGCGAAAGAAGTTCCGGGGCATAACTTTATTCCAAAAAATATGTTTTGTGTCTCCATGTTTGTAACGCTTTCTAGTGCTTTCTTTGCCTGTTCATACGATTGTATCTAATGTAAGTTCAAGAAGCGCGAGGTCCTGGGTAGTGGCTGCCTTTGCCATATGGTTAAGCCGGCCCTGGCTATTGGAGACAAAAAAAATACACTCTGACCAAAGTATTATGATATTAATAATGAAGATAAAATAACGTTAAAGAACATTTTCATATCTCAAAATGTATTCATAAGATAATTGTTTCCAGTTATATTTTTAAATTAGAGATGAATATTCTATATATATAAAAACAGGCAACGTTTCTTCTTCTTACAGCATTTATGAAAATTAACTTAAACGGAGATGTGGGCTATATCGTCATAGACCCAATTCGTGGCTTTGTAAGGCCCGTTCTAGTAATGGAGAGCGAAATTACTTTTGATCCGGAAGCTCTTCAAGGTAAGACTTAACTATGGAATCAGGACTTATGTCAAATAATTTTGAAAATATAATTGACAGTACGTGGCTTTGTAAATCCTATTGTTTAGTCACAAAAGAGCGTCACTAGGCTTATTTAATTTAGAAGTAGGTACCACTTCGGGATGAGCGATAAAGCTGAAGTTTAAAAAAAAAATGTGTTCCGCAGTACGAAAATAATACACCCTAGTGTTACTTAGATACCACCGAAAATTCAAAATTGGCGAGTACCACTTCAGCTTCAGGATGAGGAATAAACCATCAAAGATCCATAGATACGAAAAGTTTCAATTCTTCAAATTGTTGTTAATTTCGCAGCCGCCTAGTCAAGCACGAGCAAACAGCTAGTTATCCTATAAGAAAGAAAGTATTGTGATGTTGAGTCTGAATATCAAGATTTAGACTCTGGGCACCTTTTTTATAGATAGGTAAGGAAAGTCGTGTGATGTTCACAACTGATTTTTTTTTACAGGACCAATAGCTTTCAGAATGTTACCTTCCCTTACATTGGACGCATCTGGGAACATCATTGGGTATAATGACTCTTATATTATCCAAAGTGCCAATACACACCCAAATCGAACATCAACCAATCATTTATATTATATTAAAGAAGCATTTTGCTCTATGATGTATGCCACTTATAAGAAAGATCTTTTGAATCCGGTCCGTTATTTGGCTAAAAGTAACGATGCCGGACAGGATGTAGCAAAAATTGAGCTTGACTTATTACAACAATACAGGACAGAAGATGATCTTAATTTTTTTGTAAAAACATATTTGGGAGACTACTTTTTTCTTTTTTATCAATTGGACATAGAGAGTCAGGTTTGTATACAGAGCTAGGATAAAATTATATCGTTTCAACGGAATTTTTAAAGATAAATCTTGTTAATTATAAGTGTTTATTTTTAAATTAAATAAATAAAAAAAATACTTACCAGAAACACTATTTATAACGAAACTAGTTTCGAATCGTTCGATTCATCATCAGTCTAGTCGCAGGGTGGAGTTTGACTATAAACTCCACCCTTCGACTCGACTAGACTGATGATGAATCGAATGATTCGAAACTAGTTTCGTTATAAATAATTATGAATAGTGTTTCTGGTAAGTGTTTTGTTTTAATTTAAAAATATTTTTTTTAAAGACATAAAATTTACTTTTGGGAGGGTACATTTCATAAACATTCGACTCTAATAGTTCCCAGTCAACGGTGAGCGATGGTGATCAGGTTAAGCGAACAAGGGAAAAAATCAAAAGGACCTTAAAACCAACCAAGACATCCAGTGCATTTAATATGGTTCAACCTGTGATCAAATCCGGCAATCCTTCTTCTTCAAAGAGTTCTAAGACTCTATCAAGGAAGGTCACTGTTTCGTCTGCTTCTTCGGGTAAATCGATCTCCAGTACAGGGCGTCGTAAAAATGAGGAGGTTCCATCTTTGTCTCCAAAAAACCGACGAACCCTCAGAACAGCCGAGATAACATGTTATTACCACAACACCGGAGGGTTTCTGTCTGGATTAGACGATTTGAAAAGGGTTGTAGAAGTTTCTGTTTATGATATTATTTGTATGAGTCAGTGTTTCCTCTCCGACGTTTTCTTATGACCATGCTTTTGTTCTTCTTTAGGTTGGAGATTCGAACATTCTTTTCGGTTGTATGTAATGTACCCAAATCGTCTATTGAGGTTTATATGGAGCCCCTCATCCTAATGCTCAATTGTTCATTGTGGGAGATTATAATTTGGGGGACGCAAAGTGGGGCGAGGACGAGTATTCATCTCTGTGTTTTTGTGTTTTTACACAAAAACACAATTAATTTGTCGTTAATTGTGTTTTTCTTATCTTGCTATTCAGGTTTGCGAATCGCTTAATGGCCTTTCTCTTTACCAGGAATACCAGGCTAACTCTTTGACTAACGAACATGGTGTATTCCTTGACCTTCTGTTTACCAGTGAACGCAATATTACTATCACCCTTTGCGATGATCCCTTGCTCTCAAATACTGTTCACCAGAATGTTTTCTCCTTTAGTATTTGTGTAATCTCATTGACAACACTCCCTCTAAACATACTCATTTATGATTTTGCAAAATGTGATCCGGGAGAGTTGAATAGGTTTTTACATTATGGTGATTGATTGTTCATTTCTCGTTCCAAAGACATTGATAGTGTCACCCGCGCTTCTATGAGGTTCTGTTAGTCGGTATAGAGATTTCAACGCCAATGAAGAGGGTCTTTCATTCGTCGTTTCCCGCCTGGTTTACGGGGGTGCTTAAATCTCTTATCATGAAAAAGAAGGCTCATCGGGAGTATAAGAAATCATATCTTCAATCTGACTACATTCGCTTCTCTTCACTTCAATATCGCTGTAATTATCTTAACAATAAATGCTATCGTGAATTTCTTCGTATATCGGATGAGAGTGTTCATTCTGATCCTCGATATTATTGGAAATTCGCTAATATGACACGCAAGGTTGACGGCTTTCTTCAGAATATGTAACTTAACAATCAAACAAGTAGCAGTGGCCAAGAGGCTGCTAACTTATTCGCCAAATCCTTTTCATCCGCTTATGAGAGCTCCGAACGTTCAGTTCCGGAGTATCCTCGCTTGGACCTCATTCACTTCAACTCTTGCTCTTTCTCTTGTACTGAGGTTTTAAAGGCACTATGTTCTCTTCCATCCAAGTTTTCTTCTGACCCTGACAATGTTCCGCTTTTTATTTTGAAAACAGTGCCCCTTTTTTTAGCGGATCCTCGTACTCGCCTGTTTAACAGATCTCTGTCTTCTGGAGTGTTTCCATCTTTTTGGAAATCTACTGTTTTATTTCCTATTTATAAGTCTGGAGATCGATCAAACATTGCTAACTACCGATGTGTTTGCATACAATCCGCTATTCCCAAGGTTTTGGCTAAGCTGATATTCTAGATCTACATCTATTCTGGTTTCTTCTGGTGTAGGTCAAGGCAGCCATTCTGGCCCGCTGCTCTTCAGCCTTTTCTTCAACCTTCAGAAAGTTGTAGCCAAGTCTTCTTTGCAGATGTTCTATCAGTCCATTTCCTATCTTGATGATTGTCTATCTCTTCAGCAGAATCTCAATTCTTTCTTTCGGTGGCTTACTTTCAATAGGTTGCAATACCATGTTTACTCTCAGCCTCTGAAACATGTCGATCAGATCAGGGATTTGGGGATAATCTTTGATCGTAAAGTCTCTTTTGCCGACATTATCACTAAGCTTTCCATGCGGTGTCATGAGCTTCTAGGTTATATTTCCAAAACATCCAAAGGCCTATCTTCAAATTCATTTCGTCTTGCTTGTGTTGTTTGGTCTCCTTATTACCAAATTTATGATCATATGTTAAATAGGGTTCAAAATCGCTTTCTCTTCTATTTTAAGCTTCGTTATTCTTTTACCGATGCAAATTTCGAATCACTTGAGGATTGTTGTCTTCTTGCTGATTCTAAGTATCTTAGGAACTTGGCCAACGGAGGCGTTGATTGTGTCAAATTGCTGAGTTTGGTGCCTTTCAACTGACATAGAAGACTTTGCCGCGGGGATACGTTCTACGTGCTTTCATATGGCACTAATTATACTTTTTATGCTCCTCTTAACAGAATGATGAGAGCTGAGAATCACACTCAGCAGTAATGTGGTTATATTTCATGTGGCACTAATTATANAAGCCAATAGTATCACCTCACAAATCATTCAGAAGACAAACATTGTTTATATTCTTCACCATTATATATATACAGGATAAGCCAATAGTATCACCTCACAAATCATTCAGAAGACAAACATTGTTTATATTCTTCACCATTATATATATACAGGATAAGCCAATAGTATCACCTCACAAATCATTCAGAAGACAAACATTGTTTATATTCTTCACCATTATATATATACAGGATAAGCCAATAGTATCACCTCACAAATCATTCAGAAGACAAACATTGTTTATATTCTTCACCATTATATATATACAGGATAAGCCAATAGTATCACCTCACAAATCATTCAGAAGACAAACATTGTTTATATTCTTCACCATTATATATATACAGGATAAGCCAATAGTATCACCTCACAAATCATTCAGAAGACAAACATTGTTTATATTCTTCACCATTATATATATACAGGATAAGCCAATAGTATCACCTCACAAATCATTCAGAAGACAAACATTGTTTATATTCTTCACCATTATATATATATATACAGGATAAGCCAATAGTATCACCTCACAAATCATTCAGAAGACAAAAATTATTAATATTCTTCACCATTATATATATACAGTATTAGCCAATAGTATCACCCCACCTCCCAACACGTTCTACCCAACAAACTTGGTGTTCAATTCTATTAAATTATATCGGCACTAACCGCTACACAAAAATTGGAAAATTCCGCGTCAGGAAAGAAAATGCACGAAATCTAGTTTCAACTGTTAAGATTAATCTCCCTTGAAATTCAATTAATCCCGCAAATGTCAAAATTGAAACTCGTTAACTCTCAGTACTTTAACTTCAGGAAAGAGGATACACTATAAATACTGCTGTTTTTATATGCTTGGTATTGTATATGACTTTATTAATACTTTGGCGTTCGATTTTATTGGACATTTGGGTCCGGTTTACACAGAAATTTCCTGTTTTCCGATATGTTGTGTAATCGAAAAGAAGAAGAAGAAGAAATAAAGAAAAAAAACGGCCAAATAATCAGTTACATATAGTAAACTTTAAAAAAAGTATTGATATCTCACAAAAAAATTATCATTGAAAAAAGGCCAAGTTCCTCCCAATCTTCCAAAAAATTCAGCCTATGAAAGTTGTGATATCCATTATTTGGCCAAGTTTATTGTCGCTGCTGTATATCCCGCACTTAAATTTATTGTTGCACGTTCTTCTGTCTCAATTCTCTTAAAGTAATACCGACTTTATACTTGGCCAGTTTGTAAAAAGGTAGTATTTTACGAATCCCCTTAAAAAAAAACTGACCAATTGTAAAGTCGGTATTACTTTAAGAGAATTGAGACAGAAGAGCGTGCAATAATAAATTTAAGTGCGGGATATACAGCAGCAAGAATAAACTTGGCCCAATAATGGATATCACAACTTTCATAGGCTGAATTTTTTGGAAGATTGGGAGGAACTTGGCCTTTTTTCAATGCTAATTTTTTGTGATATCTCTTACCGTTTTGGCTAAACAATGAGTATTTTTTATCAAAATTTATCAAAATTTTATTGTGCCCGATTCCAGATTCGAACTTGTAACCCTCGAACGGCTAGTCACAATTTTGCAAAATATGTCCTAAATGAAGGATAAAGATGTTACCTAAAACTTTCTCGCTTTGAGTTGATATGTTGTCGCGACAAATCTTAAGATATTGGCCAAAATTCGGAAAATTTTGAGCAAGAAATTGGAAAATTGGGCGGAAAATCGGCCATAAATCGCCCGTAACTAAAATGGCCGGACAATACATATAACCTTTCCCGGGTAAAAACAAATAAGTGTGCAAAGTTTCGTGAAATTCCGAGCTGTAGTTCGTAAGTTATAAGCGAACAAACAAACAAATAAATAAAGAAACAGAAATTCACTTTTATATATATAGATGTTTGTCTTCTGTATGATTTGTGGACATCTGGAAACTTGGAGACAAGATTGGCCGATTTTAACAATCTTGCTGATTGTAATCCCGATCTTGATATTTTCTAATATAAAGTAAACATATTTTTTTTTTTNTTTTTTTTTTTTTTTTCAGCGCGATGCCCTTGATGCCGTACTAAGCAGTGTTAATGCTACAAATATGGGCTATGCAAATGCCACAATGTATCAATCGAAAATGAAGGACATTACATATGTTGTTACTGATTTTGAGTTCATTAATTTATATAGACAATTGATTGCCAATCCAGCATGAAGTGCTGTTCATTATCATACCACCCATTAAGTATACAATCAGCATACAGGGTGTTCATTATCATACCACCCATCAAGTATACAATCAGCATGCAGGGTGTTCATTATCATACCTCCCATCAAGTACACAATCAACATACAGGGTGTTCATTATCATAGCTCCCATCAAGTATACAATCAGCATACAGGGTGTTCATTATCATACCACCCATCAAGTACACAATCAACATACAGGGTGTTCATTATCATACCTCCCATCAAGTATACAATCAGCATACAGGATGTTCATTATCATACCACCCATCAAGTACACAATCAACATACAGGGTGTTCACTAATTTACGATCACTCGATTTTTCTCGCAACCAAGAAAGGAAAAAACCGTACATTTTTGATGCAGTTATTTGGTTACATTTAATTTTATACAGGAGATACACGAGTTCCTGAAAACGGTGCCAAATTTCAATTTTTAAATATGAACCGATTTTTTTATTTCTGTCCTTATCCTATAAAAAGGAAAGTATTGTAATGGGCTGAAATTTTCGATGTTGAGTTTTCAATGCCACCATCACAAGAATATTATCACTGGGAAACAAGGTTTTGCGATGATGTTGATTTATTTTAGTCTCGATACGTTCAAAAATAACATAAATAAATCGCCCCCTCCCCCCCCCAAAAAAAAGTTGGTAATCTTTAAATAATATGCTAATTTTAAATGTTAGAATATATTTATTTTTAAATTAA
>CM022877.1:40133163-40147653 GCA_012654025.1 Pachypsylla venusta | reverse complement strand
CATGGTTACAATAAAGACACATAACGACTTTTTTGTAATCCTGTCATGGTTACAATAAAGACACATGACGACTTTTTTGTAATTCTGTCATGGTTACAATAAAGACACATAACGACTTTTTTGTAATCCTGTCATGGTTACAATAAAGACACATGACGACTTTTTTGTAATCCTGTCATGGTTACAATAAAGACACATAACGGCTTTTTGTAATCCAGCCATTGTTACAATGAAGACACATGACGACTTTTTTGTAATCCTGTCGTGGTTACAATAAAGGCACAGAATGACTTTTTGTAATTCAGCCATGGTTACAATAAAGACACATAACGACTTTTTTGTAATCCTGTCATGGTTACAATAAAGACACATGACGACTTTTTTGTAATCCTGCCATGGTTACAATAAAGACACATGACGACTTTTTTGTAATCCTGTCATGTTTACAATAAAGACACATGACGACTTTTTTGTAATCCTGTCATGGTTACAATAAAGACACAGAATTACTTTTTTGTAATCCAGACATGGTTACAATATAGCTCAGTCAAATTAAATTTTCGCCTAGAATAAATTACTAAAAAGCAGAAAATGATTTTATTTCACGTTCGGCATCCTGAATAATAGTAATCTAAGTTTGCGACAGTTTCTGATGTGAGCTAAATTTTTTAGCGGCCAAAGACCCCTAATATTAGTTTTTGGCCTATAACATTCGAACGATGCATTTTACGAAGAAAAAAAGATGCTCTATTCACACTTAATAACATATTTAAACGCTAAATTCGGTTCAGCGGTTTGGTCAGAATGGGAATTCGAAAATAGGCTATTTTTTTACATTTTTTCAGAAAATTGATTATACTTTTTTCCCATCTTTCATTTGAAGTTATGTTGGAAATTAGTGAACGTTCGGGTCATATCGGGTCATAGGGCTGTACGTTCGGGTCATATCATCGATGTAGTTGCTATCTTCCTAGTTGCAAACAAGTCAATCAACGAAATGAGACAAAAGACAAAATGAACGAGAGGAAGGAGAACAGATAACGGATCGATCACGTCAACCACCAGTACATTCTGTCCTTGCGTTCTCCTTTGTAGAGAAGTCATAAATCTTTTTCATATCGTCCCAGCCGTTTTTTTTCTGTTTCTGGAACATCAGATTATAAGAGATGTCAAATATCCTTCATTAAATTTTAGTATAGGACCTAGTGTTACAATGTCAATAGCTCCACCCTAACGCACTACCAACGCACATATTACGACACAAAGCTTCTAAATACTTTCTTGTAAGCAAATGAGTCTCAAAAATTACATTCTAATTCCATTCCTTACCAAAAATGAAAGATTTTGACGTCGGGAGCATGAAAATTGCTACATAGTGGCAAATTTTATTTGGAATGACCGATTTTGAGTTACAGGCGTTTAAATTGGAGTATAATACAATTTTCTGAAAAAGTGTAGAAAATAGCCTATTTTCGACTTCCCATTCTGACCAAACCGCTGAACCGAATTTAACGTTTAAATATGTTATTTGACGTCAAATTTAATTCTCATTATGTGTGAATAGAGGATTTTTTTTTTCTTCATAAAATGAATCGTTCGAATGTTATACGCCAAAAACTAAAATTAGCGGCAAAATTAAACGGCTTTCGGCCGCTAAAAAATTTAGCTCACCTCAGAAACCGTCGCAAACTTAGATTACTAATATTCAGGATGCCCAACGTGAAATAAAATCATTTTCTGATTTTTAGTAATTTATTCTAGGCTCGCCTCTTTTTTGATCTAATTTGACTGGGCTAATAAAGACATATAACTACTTTTTTGTAATCCAGTCATGGTTACAATAAAGAAACATAACGACTTTTTTGTAATCCAGCCATGGTTACAATAAAAACACATATCTACTTTTTTGTAATACATCCATGGTTATAATAAAGACATATAACTACTTTTTTGTAATCCAGCCATGGTTACAATAAAAACACATATCTACTTTTTTGTAATACATCCATGGTTATAATAAAGACACATAACGACTTTTTTTGTAATCCTGCCATGGTTACAATAAAGACACATAACGACTTTTTTGTAATCCTACCATGGTTACAATAAGGGCACATAACGACTTTTTTGAAATCCTATAATAAAGAAAAAATATCGAAAACCGTGAATCGTACGGAAATTGTTATTGTATTTTTTAGAGTAAACAAAATTTCTTCGCAGGTGGCATCAGACTGTAGGAATATGTTTGCCACATATAACAGGTGTTCATTTTTTTCCATAACGACCAACAACTTCGTCTTTTCTTGCCAGAAAAGAGCGAAGACCGCATCGCCTTTATTTTTGCGATTTTTTTTCCTTGGCAAATGAAAAAGTAACAACAATAATTATGAGGTTCCGTAATATATGTAAAAAATCCGATTTCAGTTTTTTTTAGATAAAAAGAATACTGTCGCAACTCATCCATGGGCTTAAATGACAGATAACTATCTATGCTCCAACTTCCTTTCTCATGACATCCCCATAGGATGACTAGGGGAGCAGATATTCAGCTTAAAATGTGGCTCAAAGTGAAATTTTGTGCTTTTTCGAAAAAAAGTCGACACTTTTCGAAATGCTATATCTCATGAGCTTTTAAAGCCACAGAGTTGCAATTAGACTCAAATTGTGGCAAATTTTGTTTACTCTAAATAAAGATAGAATAACGATTTCCGTACAATTCACGGTTTTCGATATTTCTTCGAAAATCTGAAAAAAATCCGAAAAAATCGAACGTTTTCGACTATTGCGCAGCGAGCACAGGTGTTTCAAACTTAGTTTCACACTTCTCTCATGTATCCCAACAACATATTAAAAAATCAGAACTACGCCATTTTTTCTACCTTAGCCTTTTTTTTTATGTCTTAGATAACTAGACTAAAATACCAGATTATCTACTTGTGACATATGAGGGGATCACATATAAATTATATCTAGAAATCGAAAACAAGTGCAAAATTTGTCAAGATCAACATGCCACAAATATATGTCCTAATGCTCCCAAATCAACTTTAGAGGCGTGATTAGAAAGAATCCAAAATGAACCCCTAAACCACATCGAAGATTCAATAATCCTGATCGAGCCCGTCTTAGTGACGCAGGCACTCAAAACCCTGAAGAAAAACCATGATACAGACCCACTGGACCATAATGAAAATCCTAGCGAAAATCAAGACCAAAATATGTTTGAGAAGACACAAAATATTGATACGACCTCAGATATATTTTTGTCACCAAAAACACCTAGAAATAGCAACAACAAAAGACTAAAAGAAGCTGCAAGTCTACCTCTACAACCCCAACTTAAAAAAACACAAACGAACTTGAAGAAATTGCTAATGTGTCAGCCGATTTTCTAAAACAAAATCCAACGATTCATATTGATCCCAACGATTTTTTACGGCTTTGGATGGAATTAAAAAAATTCAAAGAGGAAAAGAAAAGTTCTAAAAAATTCTAGCTTTTCAAACTCTGATCTCCTTCTTGTGTTCAAAAATATTATCTGCACCCCGAATTTACCGAAAAATTTAAAACGCAGAGCTGAAAATATAGAAATTATTTTTGAAAACGAGGACACCGACATGAGCGACTCATCCAGTACCACATCCGAACAATAAAGCCAGCTTTACTGTTACAACCTATAATAATTATATTTCATCTTTATACCTGTCTATATAATAATAATAATAATACCTGTCTATATATAGGGGAAGGTCGTATGGTACCGGACAGCGCCTGGTATCGGACAAAATGCGTTTCTCGATAATCACGCTATATAGAAGCACATAATATACCATATTGATTTGAAGATGTTCATCAGCTGCGAGACATGTAAACAAAATTAGTTTCGAAGAAAATGTTTTCATCGAGTGAGAAAGTGTGATTTTTTAATTTCTGAAATTTTTTTCGTGCATGAAGATAATTTTGGAGGCTTGGATTTCGATATCCCGGAAGTATATCTATCAGACCGAAAATTTTGCGTCAGATTAGAAAATGAAAATTCAACCTTAAAACAAGAGAACGGGTCTCTGCCTCAGGGCGGAGTGCTAAGCAAGAAGCTCTTCGTAATTGCCATCAATTCAATTGGCTCATACATCGTGCCTCCAGTTAAAAATGGACTTTTCATTGACGACTTTATTTTTTATTTTCGACATAAAAACATAGATATGTTTATATTCAAGAATCCCTAAAAAATTTAGAAACATTTTCTGAGAAAAACGGTTTAAATTTTTCAATTGAAAAAAACAAATATATAATATTCACGAAGAAAAGAAAAATTCAACAATTACCCAGATTCATATATACGAGAACCAAACTATACAGCAAGTAAGTAAAATTACTTACCTAGGCATGAAATTCGATCATAAATTAAATTGGGTAAACCACCTTAAAAATATAAAAAACAAATGTCTTCGAGCCATGAAGATCTTGAAAGTCCTAAGTCGCCAATCCTGCGGTGCTGACAGAAAAATGCTAACTATCCTATACAAAACACTTATCAGATCAAAGATCGAATATTGATCTCCAGTATACAACTTAGCATTACCGAGAACTTTAAATATGTTAAATTCGATTCAAAACCAATGTTTAAGACTAGCCACGGGTGTATTCTGTACGACACCCATCAATTCACTTCTCATTGAAACTAACAAGCCGCCACTAGAAATAATAAGAAAAATTATCTCCACCAAATACGCTATCAGAGTCCTTAGCACACCTTGGGTGTTGAGGTGTGCTACAAACTTTACAATCTACAAATATTTAAAAACCGAAACAGCCGCTCGATCAGTGTTCATTTAGAAAAATACCAATTGGCAGCAATCGATATTTTTGAATTCCAACAAGACTCGCCCCCTCATTGGTCAGTCCCTGCTCCAGACATCAATCAGCCCACATGTCCTAAGAACCAACTTTATGAGCATTATCGAACAATATCCCAAATTTCTTTATATTTTTACGGATGGTTCGAAAAATGAAGAAAAGTCTGATTGTGCCTACGTTATACCAGAACTCTCACTCACCAAACTTTTTTCGTTGAGTCAAAAAACCAGCGTGTTTACCTGCGAGATGTACGCCTTACTAGAAGCCTTAGATTCAGATTATGTTCGTCTTTCAGAAGATAACCAGAATTTCCTGATCATATCTGACTCACAGAGTTCTCTCCAAGCTATAAGAAATATTTTCAACCCTCACAACCAATTGATCCGTAACATCCAATCTCTACTTAACACCATTCAACAAAATCAAAAATGTGTGAAATTCTTATGGTGCCCTAGTCATTGTGGAATCCCAGGAAATGAGGATGCAGACAAAGCTGCAAAAAATGTCTCTTTCTTGTTCAACTGCTCAACCCTTTCCAATCCTATTACCTCGTGATGTAATCCAATACATTAAAAGAGACATAGTGAAAATATGGCGAAATGAATTCCTCAACATATCAACCAAAATTTCCGAATTTAAACAGCTTCCAGATACTTTGAACACCACTTATAATAAAAGCCGTTCAATAGAAACCACCCTGGAAAGGCTGAGGTCAGGTCATACGCGTCACCGGTATATTCTCAAACGTGAATACCCCCCAATCTGTCAAGCCGGCAATCGATAAAGCATATCCTTACGGAATGTCCAAATAACTCGAGATTGAGGAACAAACTTTTTAAACCCCAACATCAAAATCTGGCGATTATGCTCGGTAACTCAACCGAACACGTTCAAAAGGTAATGATCTATCTAAAAAACTCAAATTTGGGATCCGAAATCTAATGCCTCTCTCTCTTGGGTTGGAGTCGCATGCTATCGCGAGATGCTATACGTGTGGCAGTTTTTGGTGGCCGTGTCTCGATGCCATAGTTTTTCTATCGGGGACTGTCATGTGTGTGGTGTTTTGCCGTGATTCGGACTTTAAAATAAGGGGGAAATCATAGAAGATGCTGTGTGACGGTTAGTGATAAACTTACCGGACACATCACTGCACGCCGATCTGTATAATATTTAAAATATTGGGGGTGAGGACAATGGGTAGGCTACCGGAGGTGCGCCTACAGTTTATTTATTTCGTGTAGATTATAAAAGAACAAAAACAATATAACATTAAATAAAAATTAAAAGTAAGGTGAGGTACATATTACACCTCTTCTTACTTTTAATTAAAAGTAAGGTGAGGTACATATTACACCTCTTCTTACTGTTAATTTTTATTTAATGTTATATTGTTTTTGTTTTTTTATAATCTACTTTTTAAAAATATTATACAGATCGGCGTGCCGTGATGTGTCCGGTATGTTTATCACTAACCGTCTATATCAGTCGACTAATTTTTTGTTATTAAAATAAACATCTCACGAATGGTCTAGGCTACCGAAAGTGGGTTCATTTATACATTAAAAAATAAAGACACATAACGACTTTTTTTGTAATCCAGCCTACTTTTTTTTACAGGTTTATCACTTAAATGGGGATGTTCTTATTATGATGAATCGGCCTTTGCCCACAAAAAATCAGTGTTAAATCAAAGAAATAACTTGATCTGGGGATGTCATGCCATTTCTGTAGCACAATTTACAGACTCGGATATACTTGCACAAGTTTTGGGGAAAATTCAAATCTCTCTTCAAACAATAGTTTCTCTTTGGCTACACAATAGCTTTGACAATATCCCAATGTAAGTAACCATAATAATGCTATAACACAGTGGCGGCTGCTCCTTAAGGGCAAAAGGGCACAGCCCCCCCAAAATTTACAGAAAATAAAGCAAAAAAATATTTTGTTTGTAATTTAATTTTATACCTACCAAAGTATTCTTCTTCCCCCGAAAAGGGTAAAAACTTGAAAAATATATCCTTTTAAATTTGCGAGTTGCTTCTATCTTTCGTGTTAATATAGTCGGTAGCTTTGCTTACTCTTGACATAAGCATATCTACCGACATGCTTGATCTTATCGCGCAGTAAATAATAATAATCTTTTGAAATTTGAATATTTGAAATTCATCATAAATAAACGAATAACGAATATCTTAAATTAAGTAGTAGTTTTATAAAATATTTTATTTTATTATAAAGTATAATGCTAGCTAAATAAACGAAAGTAAAATAAAACTTTTCTTACGGTTTATATGGTTTATGTTTATAAATATAAATTTAGAGACAGTGTTTAGTGTTTCCTAGAATTAAATTAAGCTGAGACACATTTATTTAAATATTTTTTTTTACTTTTTTAATTTGGCTTAACGTCTCTTTAACATCTATTGGTCATTCAAGACGGGGGTTTCACCCTCCATTTGATGGAAACTTGCAAACCATCCACCCACATTGATCTTACCCAGCCTGGGTTGGGCCGGAAAAATAGCCAGCATCACGAGGGCGCGAACCCACGTAAACACCCACATGGTACACCTCGCTGGACGTTACTTAACTTCAGTGATCTAACGGGAACTGGTGTATTCAACGTGCCATAGACGCTGGCTATTTAAACAATTATATGTGTTTCAGTCTCCAGGTAGGTAAATATAAATTTATATTTATATACAATGTAGCCCCTCCGGACAAAATATTGACGAGCCGCTACTGCTATAAGAAAAGACCTTAAGGTTTAGTGCGGCATGACAGATGCCATGCTAAAGTCAGTTTGACACGTCTCGTCACCAGGACCCACGATTCACAAAAAATTCTTTTTTTTTCCACAGCCAATACGTTATACCTAGGTACTTGACAATATTACCAAATTATGGAGACCTCAAGGTATCCTTGAGGCTTTAAGTTCATGACAATAAACTATGCAATTAAATGTAAATGTAGAATTTTTTTGTGGTAAAGTCCAATGGCCTTCTCTAAATTTTTGTGACCATCACACCATTACTAAGAGCCTCCTGCACTAATAATCTCTTCATACTTGTAATATTTTTACTCTGGTAATGACGCTACTGGTCGCTACTCACATTAAAGTAGCTATTTAATCGTAAAAGTGCAATGCCATTGAGATATCCACTAGACTAGGAGGACTGTTTTAATGAGAATAAACTATTTTTCATAATTTTATTTCATAGATTTTACACATATATGAGAAACAAGATGATAAACCATGGTTGGCAAAATTGGGAAAACAAGCATTTTGTTCCTTTCAAACTTTATTATAAAGAATATAGACCCACGTATGATGATGATAGTACATTTGGACTGCTTGTTAATGTGTTAAAATACTTTCTAGCGAAGAATCCTCAGTATGAACATTTTGTATATTTCACAAGTGTGTATGCAGATGCATCTGATCAATTTGCATTTGATCAAACAGCAAAGTTCAAAATAGATCATACATTTGTTCATAATCATGTGGCAGGTATATCGTTATATATTTACTAGGTTCCAGACTGATACTATTAATTTTTTTTGGAGCAAGTTACAAACTCAAAATGTGAGTTTAATATAAATTAAAAAGTCTTTTTAAACGTTTTAGTGGGTGGGATTATTTTAAGTTAGGTTAGTAGCTGAGAAAAAAATTAATAGTATCTGTCTGCTCCCATTTACTATTAAAATAAATTAATTTAAAACAAAACACCAAAAACTGTAAAATATGGAAAGACATATTTGTATTTTTAATAATAAAAGGACTAACTGGGAAAGCTCAGAGATATAAAAATCATCAATTTTATGAAGACCAGCATATTAACTTTTCAAAGCGCATAGCGCCGTCAGCGACTGCTACAAAAACAGTATTTAAAACTACGTATGAAAATCATTCGATAGTTTCGATTCATCACCATTTTAGTCGAGTCGAAGGATGGAAGTTGGCTGAGGATTGTTCAACGCATGCTGTGTAGGGTCACCCGATGTACCATCAAAATATTTATTAAGGTGACAGCAATTCTCATCAATTTTTCGATATCTCTTACCATTTTCCTAAACAATTATTAGTGATACATACACACACACATTTATCGTTACATTGAGTTCTATTATTATAGATAATTATCCCACAAAAACATAAATGTGAAAAATAAGGCCAAGTCCGATCACAATATTTGGTACTGTTTGATGTCGAAAAAATGACGAAATTTTCAATCATCATAATATCCAGTGACAATATTTTGTTTTTTAAAAAAACAGACATACCTACCTAGATAATAAATATTTTGATGTTATATCCAGTGACCCTAATTTTATGTAGGGTACAGAGACACCATTTAAACAGCACGCGTTGGACAATCCTCAGTCACTCTCAATCCATTGATTTGGTACTATGTTGCTAGAAATATGTATGTAACACTTCCTATTGCTTTCTTAATAATTTTGTACCCATTCATCCGATTGTATCTAAAGTAAGTTTAAGAAACGCGAGGTCCTGGGTAGTTGCTGCTTTTGCCATATGGTTAAGCCGGCCCTGAATATTGGAGACAAAAAATACACTCTGGCCAAAGTATTATGATATTAATAATGAAGATAAAATAACGTTAAAGAACATTTTCATATCTCAAAATGTATTCATAAGATAATTGTTTCCAGTTATATTTTTAAATTAGAGATGAATATTCTATATATATAAAAGCAGGCAACGTTTCTTCTTCTTACAGCATTTATGAAAATTATCATAAACGGAGATGTGGGCTATATCGTCATAGACCCAATTCGTGGCTTTGTAAGTCCTGTTCTAGTAATGGAGAACGAAATTACTTTTGATCCGGAAGCTCTTCAAGGTAAGACTAAAGTGTCTGGAATCAGGACCTATGTCATATAATTTTGAAAATAGAATTGCCAGTACGTGGTACGTGGCTTTGTAAATCCTATTGTTTAGTCACAAAAGAGCGTCACTAGGCTTATTTAATTTAGAAGTAGGTGCCACTTCGGGATGAGCGATAGAGCTGAAGTTTGAAAAAAAAAATGTGTTCCGCAGTACGAAAATAATACTCCCTAGTGGCAGATACCACCTAGAATTTAAAATTGCCGAGTACCACTTCAGGATGAGGAATAAACCAATCAAAGATATGAAAAGTTTTAATTCTTGAAATTGTTGCTAATTTTGCAGCCGCCTAGCCAAGCACGGGCAAACAGCTAGTTATCCTATATTAAGGAAAGTATTTTAATTTGATGTTGAGTCTGAATATCAAGATTTAGACTCTGGGCACCTTTTTTATAGATAGGTAAGGAAAGTCGTGTGATGTTCACAACAGCTTTTTTTTACAGGACCAATAGCTTTCAGAATGTTACCTTCCCTTACATTGGACGCATCTGGGTACATCATTGGGTATAATGACTCTTATATTATCCAGAGTCACAATAAACACCCAAATCGAACATCAACCAATCATTTATATTATATCGGCGAAGCATTTTGCTCTATGATGTATGCCACTTATAAGAAAGATCTTTTGAATCCGGTCCGTTATTTGGCTAAAAGTAACGATGCCGGACAGAATGTAGCAAAAATTGAGCTTGACTTATTACAACAATACAGGACAGAAGATGGTCTTAAATTTTTTGTAAAAACTTATTTGGGAGACTACTTTTTTCTTTTTTATCAATTGGACATAGAGAGTCAGGTTTGTATAGAGAGTTAGGATAAAATTATATCGTTCCAACGGAATTTTCAAAGATAAATCTTGTTAATTATAAGTGTTTATTTTTAAATTAAATTAAAACAAAATACTTACCAGAAACACTATTTTTTAACGAAACTAGTTTCGAATCATTCGATTCATCATCAGTCTAGTCGCAGGATGGAGTTTGACTGCAAACTCCACCCTTCGACTCGACTAGACTGATGATGAATCGAATGATTCGAAACTGGTTTCGTTATAAATAATTATGAATAGTGTTTCTAGTAAGTGTTTTGTTTTAATTTAAAAGTAATTTTTTTAAAGACATAAAATTTACTTTTGGGAGAGTACATTTCATAAACCTTCGAATATAATAGTTCCCAGTCAACGGTGTACGATGGTGATTAGGTTAAGCAAACAAGGAAACAACCAAAAGAGACCTTAAAACCAGAAAAGACATCCAGTGCAGTTAATATGGTTAAACTCGCGATCAAATCCGACAATCCTTCTTCTGTCCTCCCTTCTTCTTCACCCTTGAGTACATCGGGTAGCACGCCAACGAGTTCTAAGAATCTATCAAGGAAGGTCACTGTTTCGTCTGCTTCTTCGAGTAAATCGACGTCCAGTGTAGGGCGTCGTAAAAATGAGGAGGTTTCATCTTTGTCTCCAAAAATCGACGAACCCTCAGAACAGCCAAGATAATTTAACCGTCCTGTGCAGGGCGTCGTAAAAATGAGGAGGTTCCATCTTTGTCTCCAAAAATCGACGAACTCTCAGAACAGCCAAGATAATTTAACCGTCCAGTGCAGGGCGTCGTAAAAATAAAGAGGTCCCATCTTTGTCTCCAAAAATCGACGAACCCTCAGAACAGCCAAGATAACTTAACATGTTATTATCACAACACCGGAGGGTTTAGACGATTGACTGCAAACTTCATTCTTCGACTCGACTAGAATGATGAATCGAATGATCCGAAACTAGTTTTGTTATAAATAATTATGAATCTAGGCGCACGGCAGTGCGCCAGGCCAAGTTTGAAGTCAAGCCTGGCGACTGCAGTGTGTATATTTAAACGAACTATTTCATGCTATTTCCGACCCCCCAATATCTCCGGATCCGCTAAAGCAATGAACATGTTATTTGGTCATTATTACAAGGTCCCATACTTAGACTTACTGTGTTACAATGGAGGTTGTGCATGAAAGGGTAACCGAGAAAAAGGGATCTGAAAAATGCAAAACCACGCTGGTTTTGTGACCCACTCATCAAAATTCATCAAGCACTTCCAGAAGAGCTAGAAAGCTGAAATTTGGTTTGTAGGTGTATTTTTACTCAAAACCAACAGGAAAAAATCTGAAAACACCAAAATATTGTTTCCTTCCGGAGAAAAAAGATATTTAATAGGCGATAGGATTTATAGCTTTAGAACACTTCCGAAATAGGTAGAAACCTATACTTTGGTATGGAGGCGTATTTTAACTTAAAAACACCAGCAAAATTATGAGAACACCCATTTTTTATTCTTTCCGGAGAAAAAAGAGATTTCATAAGAGATGAAATTTATAACTTTAGAGCACTTCTAGAATAGGTAGATAGAGTTTCTGTTAATTGTTTTGTTTTAATTTAATTTAAAAGTAATTTTTTCCAAAAATATTGAAATTATTTAAATAACATACACATTGGGAAAGTTATGACTTGATTAGTTGAGAAAGTCGTGGGTTGCTTTGAACTGAGTACGTAGTAAAAATTGAATAAATGAGTAGGTATCATTGCCAGCCTTTTTCCTGAGGATTTCGTTATGAAAATTACTTACTTAGGGGTTGCTGGTTCGAGTATACAGAGATGATTATTTTATTATTCAATAATTTTATTATTGTGACATTAATTTTTTTTTTCATTTTCCTATGAAGTAAAATTTAATAAAACAATATATAGGTACCCATAATAATAATTTTAATAAATAGAATTAATTAATAAAAGGCACATAAAATCTCTGGTATCTCTACAGAGACAAAATAAAGAATAATGTTCATAGAAACGGGGGCATTAATTTGGCGGAGATAGAACAACATGAGAAATGATCGACGATGGTGACGAGATTTCTTTCACCGACCCATCCAATGATGGAACGGTTATGGTTATGTATGTAAAATCTCTGGTGTAGAAAACTCCTGTAGACACTGGACACTGTTGGCAAAGGAAATTGTTGCTATAGGATCGTTCTGGCATTTGACGATCTAATACAAGGAAGGCGAGAGGTGTTCCAGAACACCATCAAAATATCTAATCTGCCAATCGAGTACGGGGGTCAAATAAATAGGTGCTGTATGAATGATAATAAATAGGTAACCTTGGCGAGTATACCTATTCAATTAATATCCTAATTAGTATACCTATGTATGTACCTACTAGATAAATCTAAATTTATTTCTTATTAAAAGACTTTTTAGTTCCTATTTTATAGATAAACTGAAATTTACGTTGTTGCACTTTTAATTAGGTTGTGGTTTATTTGATATTTATTTGACGCCCGTTCTCGATCACAGATTACATATTTTGATGATGTTCCGGAACACCTCTCGCCTTTCTTGTACGAGTACATGGTAGCAACAATTTTCTCTGTCAACAGTATCCAGTGTCCACAGGAGTTTTCTAAACCAGAGATTTTACATATATACATAACCTTAACCATTCCATCATTGGATGGGTCGATGAATGAAATCTCGCCAGCATAGTAGATCATTGTATTTCTCATGTTCTATCTCCGCCAAATTGATGCCCTCCTTTCTATTGATGTGCCTTTTATTTTTAAATTCTATTTATTAAAATTATTATATTTCATGGGAAAATGAAAAAAAAATTAATGTCACAATAATAAAATTATTGAATAATAAAATAATCATCTCTGTAGACTCGAACCAACAATACCTAAGTAAGTAATTTTCGTAAAGAAATCCTCAGGAAAAAGGTTGGCATTGATTTTTACTACGTACTCAGTTCAAAGCAACCCACGACATTCTCAACTAATCAATTCATAACTTTCCCAATATGTATGTTATTTACATAATTTTCATATTTTTGGAAAGCCGAAAAAAGGGGAATGTTATTCCTAAAGAGTGCCGTCGGTTTTGTAGAAATTTTTTCGAGATTTTTTTACAAAGCATTTGGCGAGTCCGCTAATATTTTAGAACTTTGTTTGTTTAGAATTGGAAAAAATTGGTTATAACTTTTTGTTTAGCCCCATGTAACATATTATTTCTATGGAAAATTTTGGTACACCTCACATGGCAAAAGAATTTTTTTGATACAATGTGCAGAAAAAAAGTTATTCCTCAAGAAGTCATGCATTTCGAAAATAACAACAAAAGCCGCCATTTTGAACACGGTACATTTCCGCCATAGGGTATATTGGTATTTTCGACTGCAAATGGTGTGTTCTACCACCCATCCACAAATGCTGTGTAGGGTCACCCGATGTACCAACAAAATATTTAATAAGGTGGCAACACCCTTTTTGTCATGATTCCAAACTTTGTTTCCAGCATGATATTTTGAGCGTTTTCAGTCCGTTAAAAATGTTCATGCTGTCTATACAGATGTGGCAAAGGCATTTGATCGCGTGAATACGAAATTTCTCCTTGCTAAGCATGGGTCTTATGGAATCGGGGAGACGTTTCTTCGCTGGCTAGAGCATTCTCTCGAGGGACGTACTCAAATCGTTTAAATTGGAGAGTCTAGATCGACATCTATTCTGGTTTCCTCTGGTGTAGGTCAAGGTAGCCATTCTGGCCCGCTGCTCTTCAACCTTCAGAAACGCCAAGTCTTCTTTGCAGATGTTCTCTGATGACGTCAAAATATATCAGTCCATTTCCCATCTTGATGATTGATACTATAGACTTATCCTGTATATATAATGGTGAAGAATATA
>CM022877.1:40095956-40108806 GCA_012654025.1 Pachypsylla venusta | reverse complement strand
GATAGCATTTATTGTTAAGATAATTACAGCGCGATCGAAGTGAAGATAGTCAGAGTGAAGACTCTCATTCGAATTACGAAGAAATTCAGGATAGCATTTATTGTTAAGATAATTACAGCGCGATCGAAGTGAAGATAGTCAGAGTGAAGACTCTCATTCGAATTACGAAGAAATTCAGGATAGCATTTATTGTTAAGATAATTACAGCGCGATCGAAGTGAAGATAGTCAGAGTGAAGACTCTCATTCGAATTACGAAGAAATTCAGGATAGCATTTATTGTTAAGATAATTACAGCGCGATCGAAGTGAAGATAGTCAGAGTGAAGACTCTCATTCGAATTACGAAGAAATTCAGGATAGCATTTATTGTTAAGATAATTACAGCGCGATCGAAGTGAAGATAGTCAGAGTGAAGACTCTCATTCGAATTACGAAGAAATTCAGGATAGCATTTATTGTTAAGATAATTACAGCGCGATCGAAGTGAAGATAGTCAGAGTGAAGACTCTCATTCGAATTACAAAGAAATTCAGGATAACATTTATTGTTAAAATAATTACAGCGAGATTGAAGTGAAGAGAAGCGAATGTAGTCAGATTGAAGATATGATTTCTTATAATCCCGATGAGACTGTTTCTTTTTCATGACGAGAGATTTAAACACCTCCGTAAGCCAGACTGGAAACGACGAATGAAAGACCCTCTTCATTGGAGTTGAAATCTCGATATTGGATAGTATTTTACGAATGTCCTTAGAAAAAACTGATCAAGTGTAAAGTCGGTATTACTTTAAGAGAATTGAGACAGGAAGAACGTGCAATAATAAATTTAACTGCGGGAGATACAGCAGCAACAATAAACTTGGCCACAATAATAGATATCACTACTTTCATAGGCGGAATTTTTAGAAGAGTGGGTTGAACTTAGCCTTTTTTCAATGATACATTTTTTGTGAGATAGTGTTTCTGGTAATTATTTTGTTTTAATTTAATTTCAAAATAAATATTTTTTAACACTTATAATTAACAAGATTTATCTTTAAAAATTCCGTTGCAACGATATAATTTTATCCTAACTCTGTATACAAACCTCACTTTCTATGTTCAATTGATAAAAAAGAAAAAAGTAGTCTCCCAAATATGTTTTCACAAAAAATTTAAGATCAAGTTCTGTCCCGTATTGCTGTAATAAGTTAAGCTCAATTTTTGCTATATCCCGTCCGTCATCGTTACTTTTAGCCAAATAACGGACCGGATTCAAAAGATCGGTCTTATAAGTGGCATACATCATAGAGCAAAATGGGGCTTTAATATAATATAAATGATTGGTTGATGTTTGATTTGGGTGTGTATTGCGACTTTGGATAATATAAGAGTTATGATACCCAGTGATGTTTCCAGATGCGTCCAATGTAAGGGAAGGTAACATTCTGAAAGCTATCATTGCTCCTGTAAAAAAAAAAAATCTGTTGTGAACATCACACGAATTTCTTTATCTATCTATAAATAAGGTCCCCAGAGTCTAAATCTTGATATTCAGACTCAACATCAAATTACAATACTTTCCTTTTTATAGGATAACTAGCTGTTTGCCCGTGCTTGACTTGGCGGCTGCAAAATTAACAACAATTTCAAGAATTAAAACTTTTCGTATTTGGATCTTTGATACCTTTGATGGTTTATTCCTCATCCTGAAGTGGTACTCGGCAATTTTGAATTTTCGGTGGTATCTGCCACTGGGGTGTATTATCGTACTGCGGAATACACTTTTTTTCAAATTTCAGCTTTATCGCTCATCCCGAAGTGGTACCTACTTCTAAATTAAATAATCCTAGTGACGCTCTTTTGTGACTAAACAATAGGATTTACAAAGCCACGTACCACGTACTGGCAATTATATTTGCAAAATTATATGACATAGGTCCTGATTCTAGACACTTTAGTCTTACCTTGAAGACCTTCCGGATCAAAAAAAAAATCGTTCTTCATTACTAGAACAGGCCTTACAAAGCCACGAATTGGGTCTATGACGATATAGCCCACATCTTCGTTTATGATAATTTTCATAAATGCTGTAAGAAGAAGAAACTGTTATATATATATAGAATATTCATCTCTAATTTAAAAATATAACTGGAAACAATTATCTTATGAATACATTTTGAGATATGAAAATGTTCTTTAACGTTATTTTATCTTCATTATTAATATCATAATACTTTGGCCAGAGTGTATTTTTTTGTCTCCAATAGCCAGGGCCGGCTTAACCATATGGCAAAGGCAGCCACTACTCAGGACCTCGCGCTTCTTAAACTTACATTAGATACAATCGGATGTACAGGTACAAAATTATTAATAGAAGTGTATAAAATCTGTAGGTATTTTATCACGAGAAAATAATTTAGAAGAAAATTATATTTTACAGAATATTGGTTGAACAATAATAAATTGTAAGATATCGAACTAGCTTAATAAAATCCAACAATTATTAAGAAAGAAATAGAAAGCGTTACAAACATGGAGACTCAAACATTTCAATTTTGTATTGTTTTCAACTACAAATATTTATTTTTTTGTTTTGGCATAAAGTTATGCCCCGGAACTTCTTTCGCATTACTTCAGGGTACTCCTTTTTAAAATTTTCGCTGCGGGCGGAACTCGAAAGCACAACCTCCAGACCAAGAGTGTCAATAGTATTAACAAAACTCGGCCACGGAGTTCGGCGGCACTACATATCCCTAGTAACATAGTACCTAATCAAAGGATGGAGAGTGACTGAGGATTGTTCAACGCGTGCTGTTTAGAGTCACGCGATATAACATCAAAATATTTATTATCTAGGTAGGTATGTCTATTTTTTTAAAAAAATAAAATATTGTCACTGGCTCTTAAACAGTACCAAATAGTGTAATAGGACTTGGATTTATTATCAAGGTAGGTATGTCTATTTCTTTAAAAAATAAAATATTGTCACTGGCTCTTAAACAGTACCAAATAGTGTAATAGGACTTGGCCTTATTTTCCACATTTATGTTATTGTGGGATGATTATCTATAATAATAAAACTCTATCTAACGATAAATGTTTGTGTTATAATTGTTCAGCCAAAACGGTAAGAGAAATTGAAAAATTGATGAGATAGGACCCCCCCCCCTCCAAAACCATAGTCCTAAACACCAGTTAAAATATCAGAATTAAAAAATGTTGAACCGTTTTCGAGTTACGACCGATTTTTTAATTTTTGACCGAACTTAGCCGGTCGATATCTTAAATCTTGTCGCGACAACATATCAACTCAAAGCAAGAAAGTTTTAGGTGGCCTTTTAAACCTTAATTTGGAATATAGTTGGCAAAAAACGGTCCAACTGTTTTCGAGTTATGGCTGTTTTTCCGATTTTTGTAAGGGGAATCATAGAATACTATTAGCATAGGAACGGCATGGGCGCCAATCTATAGGCCATAGCAAAGCACGGGCGAAAGAGCTAGTTACAGATAAATATCTAGTTGCTATGGTATAAAGCACAACAAAATTTGAAAGAAAATAATTTTGTCTGAAAGTCTCGTCAAATACCTAGTGTGAGAGGGGCACAAATATATAGTGTAGGGGGATAAAGATCCGCAGAGTTTACACTTTGAAAGTGATATTTTTTAAGCATGTACAGATATTCACAAAACTGGCAGATAAATTTATAGAATATCTATTTTATGAACATCATAGTCTATTCTCGACTAAATATATATGTATGACTGAAAAATTTGTTTTCAATGTTTTTAAGATATCTCCAATTCGGACCATTGCCCCATAGCAAGGGGCAAATATCCGCAGTGCAGATATTTGCCCCTTGCTTGTTTATCTGCTAGAAATGTTACATAAAAACTCTTTTTTTACTTTGGAAATGAACTAAAATTTACACTTCTGGTTTTATTGTGTCCGAACTACTTTTTCTTATTTTTCTTTTCGTTCATTTGATGTTTTAAAATACAGAAATCACAAGTATAGTCCTCGGGTGTGTCCCAACCAGAACACTCACTAATATGTGCCCATTTGCCACAAGAACTGCATCTATACCAAAGTTCATTATCTCGCCCTGCTTCATCGCAAACCAAACAAAAATCTTCTGTGTTCTTGCAAATTATTTCAGACATAGGTTGTCAATATCCTTCTCACTTGATGAACTTTCATACACTTTGGCTTTAAGTTTTTTCTTTCTTATCAATTTTGCTTTCTTCTTATTGTTCTTGTTAAATAACCTCTTTATTTCTTCATTTTTTTTCCCTTTTCTATTAATTCAAGTTTCTCTTTGTTCGGTGTAGAGGTTAGCAATGTTGATTTTAGCACTTTATGAGACCTCTTCCTTTTGTTCGAAATCCTTAGAAGAGGTACAAGATCTCTGGGAGAAATATATCTAACAGAAGTCCCAAGAACATGTCGGATTTCTTCACTTAAAACAGGATTCACCTGAATACTTTCCGCCCGTTGATTTTCCGGAGACGGGACTGTGGCCATATCTATAATAGTTACGGTTGGCGATAAGGGGGAGGAGGTGGGGGAGCATTTTCCATGACTAGGTTACTTTCTGGAGCCGTTTGGAACTTGTCCTGGTTCTCCTCTGATATGTTGGTGGTTGAGATCATTGCTGAGGGATTAGGTGAATTCTGAATTTCTTCACTTGAATTAGAGAATATTATATGGACTTGACCATCATTATCTTCATCTTCTTTGTCTTCACAGTCGCTCAGATTTTGTACTGAGGATGGTAAGAAGTCCTCTTCACTAAAAATATTTGAATTAAGAGGGTAGATGCCTCTTGCCCTGAAAGCTTCTGATGCTTTTTCCAGAGTAGCAGCCTTTTCGTAGGCTATTTTAAACAATTGTGCTACATGATAATATATGGTTACCACTTGTCCTGCATTTGAAGATGACCAGTTATCTAAAGCATCATCGTAATAAGCCTTTAAGGGCCGAAAGAATCCTCGGTCCAGTGGCTGCGTTTTGTGGCTTGTGTGTGGAGGAAGGCTAACCATATGAATATTGTTCTCTTTTGTATGACAAATACTTGTATAGTTTACATGAGAAACATAATTATCTAAAATTAAAAGTACAGGGTTGGATTCGCTAGGGTTGGAGTGTTCCTTAAAATGATCAAGCCATTCAATAAAAGTTACATTGGTCATATAACCCTTTTCAGTTACAGCTTGGACATACCCTGTAGGTCCATCTTTTGTTAGTAGGGGATTCAATCTTTTCCTACGGTATATGAACATTGGAGGAATATAATGTCTAGACGCACTTACACAACACACAGCTGTCAACGCCTGACCTTGCTCTGAGGATACAGCTTTTCCAACATCTCTTTTTCCAACAAGGGCCACGTGCTTAGGAAGTTTATTAGGTACTGTTTGTATTCCCGTTTCATCCATATTATATATTTTATTTGGGGAAAACTTGAATTTTTCAAATACTGTTTTCAAGTTTAAGAAATAATTATCAATTTGTACTTTATTGAACTCCATTGCCCTTGAAACACTGGTTTTCCTTGGAAACCTTAACGATAAGTTGTGTCTTTTCATAAAGGAACGTGTGAAATCCCTCCCAGCCATTTTCGTAGATCTTTTGAATTGGTGCTGAAATTTATTAGCTTCAGCATAATTATAAATCAAGGCCCGCAGTGATTTAAGTGTTAGTCCGTAGAATCTATTATCTAGCTCTTTGCAATGGCTTACAATGTCATTTTCTTGTGCTTATGAGAACACTTTACGAAACCGTCCTAAAGAAATACTCCCGCTTCCTTTCTTTAGTCGTTTTCGTAATGTAGATTCATCGAATCCTATACTCGTAGCTGCTTGTCTAATTGAAACACCAGTTTGAATTAATTGTCGGGCTTCATTTAAAAATTCTTCTGTCAGTGGTTTCCGATTAGTTTTTCTCTAAAACAAGACAAAAACGCAAAATATTCTTAATATTTTGAACAATCAGGTAAATAAATCTCATGGGGCAAAAATCCGCACGCGTATTTTTGCCCCATTTATTCTTAGCACTAAAATTCAAGAACACTAATTAAAAAACTGTTTTATAAGAATGGCCCAGATATAAAAAATAAGATTATTTTATTTTTATTTTAAATCATTTTTTTCCCTTAAAAACTAGATCGAAAATATCAAAAAAAAAAAAAAAAAAAAAATAAANATATCAAAAAAATACATACCTCATTTTAGCTCCACTGAAGTGATCAAGACGCTTGCTTTTGAAATACTAGAGTCAGGTCTATATTTTTAATGAATGACGACCAGTTCTCCCTCCATCTATACTTCCTTTCCCTCTTTTCAAGCTTAACACACAAATTCAACAAATATACCACAAATAAATTGTGCTAAAAGTTTGGAATGATGACAAAAAGTGTGTTGCCACCTTAACAAATATTTTGATGGTACATCGCGTGACCCTACACAGCATGCGTTGAACAATCCTCAGTCAACTTTCATCTTTCGACTCGACTAGAATGGTGATGAATCGAATGATTCGAAACTAGTTTGTTGATAACCTGCTCAGGCCCGATATACACACCGGTGTACTTTTATTTTGTAGTACTCAAAGCCCGGAACATAGATTGGTGTAGTAGTGCTAGTGCTAGACGCCCGATGCACACACCTGTGTACCCCTTTGTATGTAGTGCCCAAATCCCGCGCAATTTTATGTTTCCGTCACTCTTATCAAAAAATCTCTGCGCCAAATGAAAATTTAAAAATATAAACAAAACAAAATGATTGAAAACAAAATTCTCTGGTGAGTAAAATTCAATTTTTATTTTTCTCTGTGCTAGCATAAGCGCCCAAGTTCAAAATTCAAAGTGCACAGGTGTTTTCTTTGAGCGTCGCGTCGACTTCTACAAAATAGATTTGACAGCCGGGTATCGGGCACTACAAACTCAAAGTACACAGGTGTGTACAATTGTACATCGAGCGTCGGCCACTACACTTTTTGCGCTTGGGCCTGAGGAGGATAAGTAATTTTAAATAGTGTTTTGAAAGTGTTTTGTTTTAAATTAAATTATTTTAATAGTAAATATATAACGATATACCTGCCACATGATTATGAACAAATGAATCATCTATTTTGATCTTTGCTGTTTGATCATATGCAAATTGATCAGATGCATCTGCATACACACTTGTCAAATATACATAATATTCATACTCAGGACATTCCGCTAGAAAGTGTGTTAACACTTTAACAAGCAGTCCAAATGTACTATCATGATGATACAAGGGTCTATATTCTTTATAATACGATTTGAAAGTATCAAAATTTATATTTTTCCAATTTCTCCAACCATTCCTTAACATCTTGTTTTTCATGTTTGTGTAAAATCTATGAAATAAATAAATTCTTATTAAAGCTGTTCTCCTAGTGTAATGGATATCTCACTGGCATTGCACTTGGGGGACCCGGGTTCAATAACCGCCTGAGTCGGAAAATTGTCGGCTTTGTGCTTGTGATTTCAGGGTACACTCAGCCTCGTGAAGAAGAATGAGTAGCGACCAATAATGGGTATTTTTGCCACTTAGCGTGGACCGATTTGGATGAAATTTGCTTTATAGCTTCATCTTGGGCCTAATTATGCCCCGAAACCTTTGCGTACAATCAAATACAATACTGGCGGTTTTTACCGCTTTTTTAGCGGTTTTCAATAATCCTGTCTAAAAAGAGAATGGTGAGAGCCAAAGACTTGAAATTTGGTATGTACGTAAAATTTAGGATCTAATTATGTCCCAGATTTTTTTAAAAAAAGAACGTGAAATTTGGGTGAAAGGCGAAATTCTACCAAATTTAATATATCTATAATTTCCCTAGAGAACTGCGACAAAAGTTGGAGGCAGCCAAATTTAATTTAATAATATTTTCATTAAAGATCTGCGATAATATGCGAAGTCTGCCGAATTCCTAGGATAAATTTTAGTACGGTTTTTCGTACCATTTTTTTTTAAAAAAATCCTCATAATGAATGACCTTAAAGCCTCAAGGATACCTTGAGGTCTTCATAATTTCGTAATATTGTCAAGTACATAGGTATTGCGTATTGGCTGTAAAAAAGAGAGAGAGAGAGAGAAAAAAAAAATCGTGGCTTGATTTTTTTTGTAAATTGTAGCATCTGACATGCCGCACTAAATCTTAAGGCCTTTTCTTATAGCATTAATATGGTTACTTACTTTGGGATATTGTCAAAGGTATTGTGTGGCCAAAGAGAAACTATTGCTTGAAGAGAGATTTGAATTTTCCCCAAAACTTCTCCGAGTTCATCCCAGTCTGAAAAATTTGCTTCATAAATGCCGCGACATCCCCAGACTAAGTTATTTGCTCTATTTAACACTGGTCTCCTCTGGGAAAAGAACGATTCATCCAAATAAGAACAACCCCATTTCATTGATAAACCTGTAAAAAAAATAATAATAATAATAAGTAGACTGGATTACAAAAAAGTCGTTATGTGCAGTAGCGTAGGTAGGGGGGCGGCATGTGCGGTCCGTCCCGCGTGTCACCCCGAAGTTGTGATTTTAGCTATTTACGGTGACTCCAAAGTCACCTCCAGTCATCCCGAGGGAGTGACTCATGTATAGCCGACGAGTGTCACCCCTTCGGGATGACTTGTTTGGGGTGACACTCGGGTCAAAATTAGCCAACAATATAAAGAAAATGTTACCATGGGTGTCACCCCTGGGGAGGACACCGCTGCTAGTGTTACCTATAAGGGGACTTCCGGGTAGAGGTGACACCACTGGCACATCCCGGGGTAACTTGCGGTTGCCGAAGAGTCAGAATTAACCACCTATATGAAGTTACCCGTGATGACATACTCGAGTCCTCGAGGAGTGACACCCCGGGTTACACCCGGTCACTCAAGGGTGTTACAAAAATGCACCCCCCACCCGCAAAAAAGCCCAGAATCCCCTAATTGAAAAACTACTGTACCCCTATAATATTGCTTTGATCTCTACCGTGCTGAAACAAGGCATCTAAATGCGGCAAAGATAGAAAAAGGGCAAACAAAAGGGTGTGTTGTCTTAAGGTAGCATTCCGTTCCTCGCGACCGCGACACCACTTCTTTCTATGTATTTAAATGAAGGACAGACCGAAGCTGAGGCAACCGAGTCGCGCGACCCAGTCGCCTTTAAGTTTTAAGCAAAAATCTCGATTTTTTTTTTTTGTTTAAAATCGAAGCACGGACAAACAGCTGTGGTACTTACATTGATGAGTTTGAAATGCTAGAACAAATATAACACAGAAAATGGATGTGACTAGCAAACCCATGACGAATATTTGGTGTACAAGATTACACTTTGAATGAAGGAAGAGAAATGGATCTGCTGAACATGTTGCATGTTATATAGATATATCTAATTACCTATAGTCAAGTGATAGCATCACTTTATCTCAAACCCACACAGTGGCGGATTTAAACTTTCGGCGCCCCGAGGCAATTTATAACTTGCCGCCCCTATTTTGACAAGAATATTTTTTTCGATTATATTGCCGACAATCATGTTTATCCGCATGCGTTTCACACTTCAATTACTTCAAGATGCTCACGCGCGTATATTTGACAGCTTTACGGCAGTTGGAGTTTGCTATGTGTAATGCACAGGGACGTAGCGAGGGTGGAAACTGTGTGGGGGGGGGTAAAATGTATGAAAATGCCGACTCACCACTGCAATTTGCCGAGTGCATAAATTCATATAGGAATGAANTCGAACTCTACCGGATAATTGTAGTATCCGGTAGACAGGATAACCTGTCAGCAGGGGCGCAGCGAGTGTGGAAACTGTGGGGGGGGGGGGGNGTAATGCACAGGGACGTAGCGAGGGTGGAAACTGTGTTGGGGGGGGTAAAATGTATGAAAATGCCGACTCACCACTGCAATTTGCCGAGTGCATAAATTCATATAGGAATGAAATTAGTAAAATCTTTGTAGGTATGAATTCTCACTGAATTTTATTGTGAAATTGGGGGGTCACCCCCCTCTCGGAGATGAAATTGAAATGGAGATTTAATAGTTCTCATTTTAGTGGTACTTTTTAGAATTTTTATTCTGAATTTTCTGTTCTTATAAAAGTATAGTAATTGTTCAGAAATATTTTGGCCTAAAAAACGTTTGACAGGAACCCGAAACCCAAAATAGAGATCATATAAATATGTCATTTCCTATTGCTTTTGGGCCATATTTTCATTTTTGAAGTTTGGAAATATTTGGAGCCATGGGATCCAAAAAACCGATATGTCCGACGTTCCACGTAATGGCGTACGCACGGAATCATGTGCAGAGCTCTGGGAGATAAACCGCTGGTCCGATCAATGGCAAAAAGCCCGACCCATATTTTTCTTTTTCTCGATATCACCCCCAGGGCCCCGAACAGTTTTTTTGGGACCGAATCTCTAAAATCCAAACCACATAACCAATTATGATTAAATTTGGTATGCACAGTCACCTGAGTAATTTATTGGATATTTTCTGGTATTTTATAGAAATTTCGGATTTAGGGCCCCGGCAGGGGCCCACAAACGAAAAAACATAAAAGACACCCAAGTATTATATTTGACAATTATTGTTTTTTTTTTTTTTTTTTTTTTTTTTTTTTTTTTTTTTTTTTTTTTTTTTTTAGAAATTTCGGAACCTAAAATTTGAAATTTGCGCCCCTGAAAACTGGTGGAAGGCTGCAAAATCTTTTTAAAATGATACTAATTTTTCAATCGACAGATTTTTCAACGGCAGATTCGAATTCTGCGGTGTTTTAAGAGCAAAAATTTTTCTACGATTTCATGGACGTTAATTTCGTCAACCTTATCATTCGAAGAATATAGCATCATCAATATGAAACGATCATCTCCCATTGTTATTCGCAAATGATTTAAAACTAATTCGAATTTACTAAATGATCGTTCACAAGATGCTGACGTTACAGGAACTGATTAACATTGATGATACAATTTTTAAAATCTTGTAAGAACAATATACGAGGTGTGGCAATCAAGTTCGTAGACTCGAGCCGCTACGCTAAAGCTGTGCATGCTAGGAAGATATGATGAACAGCTTCAAGTCTTGTATTTTGATTGATAGGTGTCGCATGCCTGTACTGTAATTAGTTCTGTTGTGATAGCCCTGACGCGCAAGACACCTTTTTTAATTTTGCCGGAATTATGATTGATATAAACGTTGAGCAACGAGTGATTATTAAATTTTACGTAAAACTTGGTAAAAGTGCTAGTGAAACTTTTTCTTTGTTAAAGACAGTGTACCAGGAGTCATGTTTGAAAAGATCAACGCTTTATAAGTGGTTTAAACGGTTTCAAGATGGTCAGGAAGATGTTGAGGACGATCCACGTCCTGGTCGCCCCCAAACCTCAAAAACTGACGAAAACATTGAAAAAGTTGGTGTTATGATTCGTTCTGACCGTAGATTAACTCTTAGACTAATGGCTGATACACTTAAAATTGATAAAGAATGTGTGAGACAAATTTTGCACGAAAATTTCAACATGACCAAAGTTTCCGCAAAAATGGTGCCCAAGAACCTTTCAGATGAGCAAAAGGAAGTTCGCAAAAATCTCTCTACAGACGCCACAAAATCAGATCGAAAGTGACCCCAACTTCTTAAAAAGAGTTATTACATGCGGTGAATCATGGTTTTTTACCTATGACCCAGAAACGAAGCGCCAGTTCATTCATTGGAAGAGCCCAAATTCTCCGAGGATGAAAAAAGCTCGAATGAGCAAGTCAAAATTCAAGACCTTGATAATTGTTTTCTTTGATATCCAGGGATAATTCACCTAGAATGGGTTTTTGAAGGCCAAGCCGTCACTCAGTATTACTATCTTGAAGTTCTAACTCGCCTTCGCGAGAAAATAAGAAAGAAACGAACCGAATTGTGGAATGAGAAGTCATGGTTCCTGCACCAGGACAATGCGTTAGCCCACAGTGCCTTCTCCGTGAAGACGTTCCTGGCCAAGTACAACATCCCAGTGTTGGAACACCCTCCTTACTCACCCGACCTGGCCCCGTGCGACTTTTACTTATTCCCAAAAATCAAATCTGCCCTGAAAGGTACCAGATTTGACAGCGTAGATGCCGTTAAGAAAAAAGCAGCAGAAGTCATGAAAGGCCTCACACAAAATGACCTCCACCATTGTTTCGATCAATGGAAAACTCGCCTGGAACGTTGTAGGGATAGAGGAGGGGAGTACATTGAAGGGGATAACTACTAAAGTTGGTTAAGTTAAACACACATCGTTTTATGGGAAGAGTCTACGAACTTAATAGCCACACCTCGTATGCACTCTGTTTGAAATCCGATTTTCAAACAGTCGGCAAATCGCGGATACTTCCGATATTAATGTTGGATTTTTTTTAAAAAAAAATATCCGATTTTATCTCCATGAACCGAAAAATTCAAAATTTTATGGATCCATCCGTCGGCAAATCGCGGATACTTCCGATATTAATGTCGATTTTTTTTTAAAAAAAATATCCGATTTTATCTCCATGAACCGAAAAATTCAAAATTTTATGGATCCATCAGTCGGCAAATCGCGGATACTTCCGAAATTAATGTCGGATTTTTTTCAAAAAAATATTCGATTTTATCTCCACTAATATCGAAAAATTCAAAATTTTATGGATCCATCAGTCGGCAAATCGCGGATACTTCCGATATTAATGTCGAATTTTTTTAAAAAAAAATATCCGATTTTATCTCCATGAACCGAAAAATTCATAATTTTATGGATGAAGTATCCGCGATTTGCCGACTGATGGATGTTGTAGAATGTTGGGGGGGTCACACCCCCCCATACCCCCAGT
>CM022877.1:40082310-40095856 GCA_012654025.1 Pachypsylla venusta | reverse complement strand
TTTTTGTACCCCTGTATCTTTTGAACTCTTTATCATAAGGCTTTCATATTTTTTATGCGACATGTTATAGTGTTCCTTATGTTATATTCCAAATTTGAAGTTATAATCATTATCAGGGGCAAAGTTAGGAGGGTAGAGAAAACAGTACGAAGCCCTTCGTGTAAATATACACACTGCGTGCGTCAGGCCGGAACTTGGCCTGGCGCACTGCCGTGCGCCTAGATAACTTTAATAACTGGCTGTTTCGCCCGTGTTTCTCTACGGTATTTATATTGCTAGCTTTGTTTTTCAAGAATAATGTCAATTTAGGGGGGGNGAAAGGGGGGGGGGGGGGTATTGGTTTGTGTCCAGCCTGTATATTGCAACCTTTAAAACCAATGATTTAAACGTTACGTTTTGCCAGGGGCCTTAGGGGCACTTTTTAGTAAATTCAAAATCTTATTTTGTCCTT
The DNA here is from genome assembly GCA_012654025.1 of Pachypsylla venusta. Lineage (NCBI taxonomy): Eukaryota > Metazoa > Arthropoda > Insecta > Hemiptera > Aphalaridae > Pachypsylla > Pachypsylla venusta. The sequence goes on along the minus strand of CM022877.1, from coordinate 40,095,405 downwards.
TCCCGGTTATGAACTCGTAACTCTGAAATGGCTGACCATACATTTTGCAGAAAATGTCCTAAAATAAGGACTAAAGGGCCATTTAAAATTTTCTCGCTTTGAGTTGATATGTTGTCGCGAAAAAATTTTAAGATATCGGACCGTGACTGTCCGATTTTATTGAATAAATTATAACTTTAGACGTAATCTGTTGTACACCTCCCCGGCATAAAACCAAACTGTTCCTCACTAATTGTTGTCACTGTTCTCAACCTTGTTTCAACTATTCTTTCCCAAATTTTCAATGTATGTGACATCAATTTGATACCCCTATAATTCCCACACTCCTGAATATCTCCTTTTCCTTTAAATATTGGTACTAATATACTCATTCTCCACGCATTCGGTATTCTCTCACTCTTCATTATTTTTCTCATTAAATCCCACAATATATCCACTCCCTCATCACCCAAACATTTCCACACTTCAACTGGTATCTCATCCGCTCTAAAAATTTCGAGCCTCTAACGTTCTTCAGATATCTTGTTCATAGACAGACAGAGAAAATCCAGCACTCGTGGTGTCACAACTGTTCTTAGGGATACTTAGATATTTTTCTTCAAATTTTGACTAAAAAAATTCTTTTACAAATCTGAAAGTTCGGGCCGAAAAACGTACAGCGCCCCTATTATTTAACAAATTTATATTAGACATCCTAAAGGTAACTTTAAAAAAATACTACCGTTATTTATGATGAGGATTCACTTACTTTTTCACTTCCGAATCGAGTTTCCCCTAAAGACAAAGAAATTGTAAAATACCTAAAACTACCCTACATCCAAAGTCTAGAATATTCCTTACAAGACCTACTCTAAAAGTATAAATACAGACCAGCTTTCTACTCTCAGCCTTTGACATCTCTGTTCTCGAGAAAACATAAAATACCCCAGGATGAAAGTAGTGGAGTGTACCTAATTAAATGTGAGTGAGGGTGTGAATGTATGTAGGTATGACGATGAGAAATTAGAAACGGGTAAATATACGTATAGATACGTATGTATTATTATGAATGTATATACGTATAGATACGTATGCATTATTATGAATGTACATACGTATAAATACGTATGCATTATTATGAATGTACATACGTATAGATACGTATGCATTATTATGAATGTATATACGTATAGATACGTATGTATTATTATGAATGAATATACGAATAGATACGTATGTATTATTATGAATGTATATACGTATAGATACGTATGTATTATTATGAATGTATATACGTATGGATACGTATGTATTATTATGAATGTATATACGTATAGATACGTATGTATTATTATGAATGTATATACGTATAGATACGTATGTATTATTATGAATCTATACGTATAGATACGTATGTGTACTTATGTATGTATACGTATGTATTATTATGGATGTATACGTATGGATACGTATGTATACTTATGTATACTTATGCACGTATACTTATACGTCTCTATGTATATTTATTTTATTTCTTTATTCAATTTACCTGAGAGAGCCTACTTTTTTTTAGGAATTACAATTTTAACAATTACATAAATGAAATATAAAATAAAGATAAAATAATATATTGTAACGCCACCAATGCCCTGCATCTCCACCATTGTGACGGGTGCCTTCACGATAAACGTGGAAACTCCCAGGATTTGCACTTGGAGTTGCCGCGGCAGTGGTGGCGTCACAATATCAATTAAAAATAATAAATATATTAATTAAGGAGCGCGGTAGCGCTCTGCCCCGCCAAGTCAAAAAATGCAGTAGCTACCAAGAGTATAATATACGCCACAGCTTACATTGCCGATTTCGGCTATTTCCAAAAGAAAAAGTACACAGCTCAAGATAAAAATGATTTTTTCCTACGTACGGGCAAACTCAGAGACAAAAATATAAAGTTTCAACAAAATCCATTGAGTGAAGTCGGACATATCTCAGGCTTCTGAAAAGTACACTCATCGTCTGCTTCTTCTTCTTTGATGTTGACACACCTAGAGCCAAAACTACTCGACCGATTTTGATGAACGTTAGCTCATTTTTTTTCTTGTGCGTGGCAGATGTGTCTTTTGTTATTTATATTGTTTCCCAGTTGGTCCTTCAGCCCCAAATTTTCAAAAACCCTCAAAATTGCGGGTACTTATTTGATACGCATATTATAAATTTTCCGAACTTATGAACCGATATGGACGTATGAGATGTCATTTTAATCACCAAATTAACCAGAGTTACACAATGAGTACCGAAAATATATAGGGTGTAATTTATCTCATATACAGGGTGTTATACCAGACAAATAAACTGTTAACAAGTTCATATTTTTCTTTAGTTAGGATTTAGTGAACCTGAAAGTTCATACCAGAAAATGCTTAGTGCTCTCAAAGAAATAATTGTGTGGAACTTGGTTCCACTGTTAGGCGCCGCCATAGATATCTGGGGTACATTTTGAAATTTACTGATAATTTGATGTTTATTGTTGAAGAAATGTGTATTTATGGTACCATTTGGGGTGTTAAAACTGTTCTTAGGATACTAAGATTTTTTCTCAAAATTTTTGACTATAATATTTCTTTTACAAATATGAAAGTACATGAAGAAAAACGTCCAGCGCCCTCAAGGAAATGACCGGTTGGACCTTGGTTACTCCACCGGACGTTCTTTGGAGTATAGTTTGAAGATAGATGTTTATGATTCAGATATTATATTTTTGTAAGATCTTTGCCCTTTTACCATTATTTAAATAAATATTTCCTTGCTACAAAAAATTATGAGATCCCCCCCAAAAATACCACTGCGTGCTATAAAAATTCCCCGCCAAGTCATCACCCCAAAAAATACATGAAATCTATTTTGGGCCCCACTATCGTAGAACGGAAGAGTTTCCGTTCTTCGAAACACCTAATGACTTTAAATTCCGACCCAACCCCAAACGATTTCAGAATTTTAGTCTGATTTTCTCACTCTCTTCACCAACACGCAGTCTTGGTGGGGTATCTCTGATTATTATTAAACGTATCAAACACACACCCACACACACAAACATTCATTTTTATATATTTAGATAGAGTATAAAAAATTGATATTGCAACAAGCAATAAACCTGCAAAATTTCAGCTTTCTAGGACAATCAGGAGCAGAGATAGAGAGGGTGGTGTCCGTGTCTGCGGGGAATTTTTTTTTNTAAACGGCTTATGATCACATTGATTGATTAATTTTGTTGGCAGGGCCTTGTGAGACCGCCATCTTTGAATTTCGCTTTTCCTCAATAGCCGAATTTTATTTGTTGACTAAAGGATTATTCCTCTTCACGTTTGGTCACTTTTCTTCCATTGCATTCAGTAATAAATAAAATTAAAAAAAAAAAACAGCTGATTATTCATGTTTTCATTTACCAATTTGACCACTTCGAGCGTTCTCACCTCAAAAGACGGGTCTGGAATAGGGAAGGAGTGTCTGACAACCTTAATAAAAAAATTTAGATTTTTTTTTGGGGCCTTCATTTTAGACGGTTGTACATACAAAATACAGGCATGGCAGTAAAATCGTTTCCTAACCCTTCCAGAACCCTCAATGTGTCAGAAATGAGATTAGACTCTACAAAACAAACAGAGGTAAAAATTAAAAAAAAAAAAAAAAAAAAAAAAAAAAAAAAAAAAAAAAAAAAACTAAACAACCAATCAGAATAGGAATAAAAGGGAAGAAAAAAATGGCGGATTTGTGAATCAAGAAAATGTTGGGTCACAATTCTTCATCTTCGCAATTTTTCTTCCAAATAATTCTTGAAATAAAATGCGAAGTAAATTGGAATAATCCTTTATTCCAATAAAAATAATCGGCTAAAATTTTGAGAACCACTTAGATTGTAGTGACCAAACATTTGTGAGATGCTATATGTCTGACCGTAAATGGCTTTTGATCACTTTCAGTCACATATTTTGTGGGCGGGGCCATGTGGGGCCGCCATCTTAGAATTTCGCTTTCCTCAATATTTTGAGAACTGCTAAAGTTATTGCGGCCAAAAATTTTGCAAGATGCTTTAGATCTGACACTAAACGGATTATGATAACATTGATTTATATATTTTGTGGACGAGGCCTTGAGACCGCCATCTTGAAATATCGCTTTTCCTCAATATTTTCAAAATCATAGGAAATAAAAAACTAGATTTCCAAAAAGATGAAAACACTCCAGAAGACAGAGATCTCTGTTAAACAGGCGAGTAAGAGGATCTGCTACAAAAAGGTGCACTGTTTTTCAAAATAAAATGTGGAACATTTTCAGGGCCAGATGAAAAATTGGATGGAAGAGAATATAGGGCCTTTAAAACCTCAGTACAAGAGAAAGAACAAGAGTTGAAGTCAATGAGGTCCAAGCGAGGATACTCCGGAACGTTCACGTTCGGAGATCTCATAAGCGGATGAAAAGGATTTGGCGAATAAGTTAGTAGCCTCTTGTCCACTGCTACTTCTTTGATTGTTAAGATATTAGTCTAGTCAACGAATGGTGTGTAGAGTGCGTTGGCTGGAAACGAAGGATTTTTTTTAGAAGTTTGTTTAGTGTGGTCAGGAGATAAATATACTAAAAGTCCTCGGACCTGGGGGATGAGCGAAATGCAAGGGGCGTGGCGAAGGTCACTTTTTTTAAGTTTTCCCCTATATCTCGAAAATGGTTACTTAGAGGGTACAAAGTATGCTCGGTAATATTGGAGCCATCTAAATTTCCTACAAGTTTGCTTCTATTCATTTTTTTCCACCCCTCATAGTTTTCAAGATATCTTCCCACCCCCCACTGCATATTTTTGGGAAAATGAAAACTTATCCCATTTTTCGTTAAATTTTGGTCTTTACCAAAATTAACAGCAATAACCAGGGAAAATACGTTATAGAGGATCAAATTTGCTTTTAAAAAATATTCCTTCTTACATTTTATTATTAACCCTTATTCAAAAAATACAGCCCCTTTTATGGCATTTGGCAATAATATAGATTTGACAAAAAAACTGTTCGTTTCATTTTTTCACAGCTGTTACCTTTTATGTAACCATGTGTACTGTGTATATACTCTCAAATGTTGAGAATAAGGTTTATGATCGTTTACCTATATATGTAGGTACAGAATAGTATGATATTTATCATTATGTTTCATAAAATATGGGTTGGCCCCGTTTCCCTGAGCATTCTGCAATGAAAGTGCTAGGAGAATATTAAAAAAAGTCTGTGCTGTGCTCTTTGATCCAATTTCGAAGGATGTATGTACTGACAAACTCGTACATATTTGTAGACGGCGGATTTTNCATAGAGCACAAAAACTAATCATCAAATTCTTTCACAAGCATAATGAGAAATATCCAAACAAAAATCGGACCATGCATTCAATATAGTTATGGTGGTACAAAAGAACGAGCTCGGTGGAAAATCGTGGAGTTAAATAAAGACCTCACTTGTCTTGTCTGCTTATTTCATTGCATATCATAAATGGAAAAGTGTGTTTGCTGGTTTTAGGACAATCAGCACGAGGCAACAAGAAAATAATTACGTGATTTCCGCGATTTTTTTGATTCCAATTTCCACTAATTTTGCACGGTAATAATTGTTTACATTATAACGCTCTTCAAATGTACTAGTGACAAAATCTACATTTTCTATCACCACCAACGGTATTGTCCTTAATTCACTGGCCCATAAAGGAGGATCCTACATCAGAAAATAAGATGTAAAGTCAGTATATACATTTATCTGTACCATTTTTGAACAAAATTCACCCCATTTTAAGAGTAAAAGTCAGTAAAAAAATTTGGTGAATTTTTTTTAGTGCAAAATTGTGGAGGTAAATAAAGACCTCACTTATCCTGTCTGGTCATTTAACTGCATATTAAACGATCATAAACCTTATTCTCAACCTTTGAGAGTATATACACATAGTAATATACACATGGTTATACAACAGGCTGTGGAAAACTGAAACGAACAGTTTTTTGGCAAAATCTATATTATTGCCAAATGCCATAAAAGGAGCTGTATTTCTTGAAGGGCTAATAATAAAATGTAAAAAGGAATATTTTTTAAAAGCAAATTTGATCCTCTATAACTTCTTTTCCCGGGTTATTGGTGTGAAACGAACTATGAGGGTTGGAAAAAAATGAATAGAAGCAAACTTGTAGGAAATTTAGATGGCTCCAATTTTACCGAGAATACTTTGTACCCTACAAGTAACCAGTTTCAAGATATAGAGGAAAACTTAAAATAAATGACCTTCGCCACGCCCCCTGCATTTCGGTCATCCCCCCAGGTCCGAGGACTTTTAGTATGTTTATCTCCTGACCACACCAAACAAAGTTCTGAAAAAAATCCTTCGTTTCCAGCCCAACGCACTCTACACCCCTATTTTGATCATTCATTGACTGGACTATATATATTTTGAAGAAAGCCGTTAACCTTGCGTGTCATAGCGAATTTCCAATAATATCGAGGATCAGAAAGAAGACTGAATTACCAAAAAATTCACGATAGCTTTTAATGTAGTCAGACTGAAGATAAGATTTCCTATAATCCCGACGAGCCTGTTTCTTTTTCATGACGAGAGATTTAAGCACCCCCGTAATCCAGAAGGGAAACAACGAATGAAAGACCCTCTTCAATGGAGTTGAAATCTCGATACCAAATTATAATCTCCTACAATGAACAATTGCCCATTAGGATGAGGGGCAACAGCCTCCTCTACAACAGAGCAATGCTCCAAATAAACCTCAATAGTCGATTTGGGTGGAATGTACACATGACCGAAAAGAATGCTCGAATCTCCAACCTGAAGAAGAAAAAAAGCATGGTCATAAGAAAATGTCGGAGAGGACCGCTGCATCGACATAATTTTATCCTAACTCTGTATACAAACCTGACTCTCTATGTCCAATTGGGAAAAAAGAAAAAAGTAGTCTCCCAAATATGTTTTTACAAAAAATTTAAGATCTTCTTTTGTCCTGTATTGTTGTAATAAGTTAAGCTCAATTTTTGCTACATCCTGTCCGTGATCGTTTCTTTTAACCAAATAACGGACCGGATTCAAAAGATCCTTCTTATAAGTGACATGCATCATAGAGCAATATGCCTCTTTAATATAATATAAATGATTGGTTGCTGTTCGATTTGGGTGTGTATTGGCACTTTGGATAATATAAGAGTCATGATACCCAGTGATGATCCCAGATGCGTCCAATATAAGGGAAGGTAACATTCTGAAAGCTATTGGTCCTGTAAAAAAAAAAAAAAAAATCTGTTTTAAAAAACACACAAATTTCCATACCTATCTATGGTGCCCAGTGTCAAAATCTTGATATTCAGACTCAACATCAAATTACAATGCTTTCCTTTTGATATTAGGATAACCAGCTGTTTGCCCGTGCTTGGCTATGCGGCTGCAAAATTAACAACAATTCCAAGAATTAAAACTTTTCGTATCTGATGGTTTATTCCCCATCCTGAAGTGGTACTCGCCAATTTTGAATTTTAGTTGGTATCTACCACTAGGGTGTATTATTTTCGTACTGCGGAACACATTTGTTTTTCAAACTTCAGCTTTATCTCTCATACCGAAGTGGTACCTACTTCTAAATTAAATAATCCTAGTGACGCTCTTTTGTTAATACACAATAGGGTTTACAAAGCCACGTACTGGCAATTCTGTTTTCAAAATTATATGACATAGGTCCTGATTCCACACTTAAATCTTACCTTGAAGAGCTTCCGGATCAAAAGTAATTTCGTTCTCCATTACTAGAACGGGCCTTGCAAAGCCACGAATTGGGTCTATGACGATATAGCCCGCATCTCCTTTTAAGTTAATTTTCATAAATGCTGTAAGAAGAAGAAACGTTGCCCGTTTACATATATATAGAAAAATCATCTGTAATTAAAATCCCCCAAAAATACCACTGCGTGCTGTAAAAAATTCCCTCCAAGTCATCACACCAAAAAAGATATGAAATCTATTTTGGGACCCCCTATCCACTGCTGTCTAGGGTAGTTATGTCTATTTTTATAAAAAATAAAATATTGTCACTGGTTCTTATGATGATCCAAATTTCGTCATTTTTTCGACATAAAACAGTACCAATAGTGTGATCTGACTGGTCCTTATTTTTCGCATAATTTGCTATAATAATAAAACTCAATTTAACTCGATCTAACTCAATCCGTTTTAGAGTTACGGCCGATTTTTTATTTTTTGACCGAATTGAGCCGGTCGATAACTTAAATCTTGTCGCGACAACATATCAACTCAAAACGAAAAAGTTTTAGGTGGCCTTTTAAACCTTAATTTGAAATATAGGTGAACGGTCCAACCGTTTTCGAGTTATGGCCGTTTTTCCAAATTTTTGTAAGCGGAATCATAGAACATTCATCCTTCGACTCGACTAGACTGATGATGAATCGAATGATTCGAAACCAGTTCCTTCATAAGTAATTTTAAATAGTGTTTTGTTTTAAATTAATTTATTTTAATAGTAAATAGAGGGTCGTTCAATAAGTCCTTAGAAAAAGTTAAAAAAACTGTACTTATTTTTTTTTATATAATCTCCTCTCAGCTCTATACATTTTCCCAGCCGTTCTTCCAAATTTTTTATGCCGTCCAAAAAATAGGATTTCGATAGGGCTGCAAAATAAACATTTGTTTGCTCAATAACCTCAATCGAAGTGAATCGTCGTCCGCCAAGCCATTTTTTCAAATTCGGAAACAGGAAAAAGTCACTGGGCGCCAAATCTGGCGAATATGGTGGATGTTGCAACACTTGGAATTTCAATTCTGTAATTTTGGCCATCGCAACTGCACAGGTGTGCACACGCGCATTGTCATGATGAAAGAGGATTTTTTTTCTTCTCAAATGTGGGCGTTTTTCTTCGATTTCCTGGCTCAACCTCTGCAATAACGAAGTATAATATGCCCCTGTTATGGTCTATCCTTTTTCCAAGTATTCAATAAAAATGATGCCGCGCCCATCCCAAAATATTGTTGTCATCACCTTGCCAGCCGATTTTACCGTTTTCGCCTTCTTTGGAGCCAGTTCACCCTTAAATCCACTGTTGTCACTGTCCCTTTGTCCCTGGAGTATATTATTGCATCCAAGTTTTATCTACAGTTATGTATCTCTGAAAAAACTCCGCAGGTTTGAGACGGAAGGGCGCCAAAGATGGTCTCAGAGTATACCACACGATTGCGCGTATTCTCCTCTGTGAGCAAACGCGGCACCCATCTTCACAGACAATTTTTCGTGGAAAATTGAAGCGACTCTACCTTGAGATATGCCAGTGGCCTCAATTATTTCGCGCACTTTAATTCTGCGATCATTCAAAATCATATCCATCATTTTGTCAATATTTTCGGGGTTAGACCCTTCAACTGGATGTCCTGAACGTTGTACATCTTTTGTGGATGAACGACCAGGTTTAAACTCATTAACCCAATTGTAAACAGTTGGAAATATCGGAGCAGATGTGCCATGAACTAAATCCCACTCAGCTTTAATTTCTTTTGGTGTAAGACCTTTCAAATGAAAATGTTTAATCACCGCTCGAAACTCACTTTTCTCCATTATTAGAAACAAACAAAACGTCGGTGAAAAGCAGTAGGGGTATAACTCGAAAAAATCATTTTTTAAAGGAGAGCAAAAAAACTAAAAAAAAAANGCAAAGGTTCAAAAATTAATATACCTATTCAGAGGTTAAAGTAAGTAAGGTGGTTGGAGATTCTTCTTCCAAGAGCGTTCAACTCAAAATGAAGCTCTGTTGTTGAGAGAGAAACTGATGATGTTGATTTTGTACCCATGGAGAAAAGTGCCCCCAAGTGGTTAATATTGAAGATAGCTTAATTCTGAGTGTATTAATCGACGCAGCTTGAAATTTTACATAATATGAGATAAAAAAACGATTTTTGAAAATTCTCGAGTTATATCCCTACTGCTTTTAACCGACGAAAAGTTGTTAAAATATATTGACAATAGAAATTGCACTACGTAATGGATGAAGCTGAAATTTTAACAACTTGCTAGTGAATAGTGCTGCTAACGTAGAAAAAAAAAATTCACGACGCTACCAGCGCCATCTCTTGGATTTTCTAAGGACTTATTGAACGACCCTGGTATATAACGATATACCTGCCACATGATTATGAACAAATGAATCATCTATTTCGAACTTTGCTGTTTCATCATATGCATATTGATCAGATGCATCTGCATACACACTTGCCAAATATACAAAATGTTCATACTGGGGATTCTCCGCTAGAAAGTATGTTAACACTTTAACAAGCAGTCCAAATGTACTATCATTCTCATACTTAGGTCTATATGCTTTATAATATGATTTGAAAGTATCAAAATTTATGTTTATCCAATTTTGCCAACCAGCCTTGTACATCTTGTTTCTCATATATGTGTGAAATCTATGAAATAAAATTATAAAAAAATAGTTTATTCTCATTATTATTCTAGTGGATATCTCACTGGCATTGCACTTGGGGGATCTGGGTTCAATCCCCGTCGGGGTCGGAAAATTGTCGACTTTGTGCTTGTGATTTCAGTGTGCACTCACCATCGTGAAGACGATTGAGTAGCGGCGAACAATGATGGACATTCAGGCTGGACCGATTTGGATGTAATTTGCTTTATAGCTTCATCTCGGGTCTAATTATGCCCCGAAACCTTTGCGTGCAATCAAATATAATACTGGCGGTTTTTACCGCTTTTTAGCGATTTTCAATAATCCTGTCTAAAAAGGGAATGGTAATAGCCAGAGACTTGAAATTTGGTATGTATGTCAAATTTAGGATCTAATTACGTCCCAGATTTTTTAAAATAAATGGTACGGAAAACCGTACTAGACTTTCTCTTCCTTAATCATTCCATCAGACTACTACCGAATGTAGATGTTGCTCTTCTAAAGTTTTAAGTCTTTTAGTGATATTATTGTTATATTTCTATTTTCTGTTGATGTTGACCATTATTTTAAAAAGATTTGCAGCCCTCGGTTGCGGACTTTGCTCTTTAGTGATAGTATTAATGTAAAACGATTTTGCAGCCTTCGGCTGCGGACTTTGCTCTTTAGTGACAGTATTATTTTGAAATATTTGCAAAAAATTGCCAAATATAATACTTGGGTGGCTGTGTGCATACCAAATTTTATCAAAATCGGACAAAATTTATGTATTATCATATTTGGGGACCTGCCGGGGCACCAAATGCAAAAAATCTACAAAACACCAAAAATTATCAAATATAATACTTGGGTGGCTGCGTGCATACCAAATTTTATCAAAATCGGCCGAATTTTATGCTTTTTTCATTTGTGGGCCCCTGCCTTGGCCCCAAAACCAAAATTACTACAAAATACCAAAAGATGTCAAGTATAGTACTTGGGCAACGGTGCATACCAAATTTATCAAAATAAAAAAAAAAATTATGTGTTTTCATATTTGGGGCCCTGCCGTGGCCCCAAATGCAAAAAATCTACAAAGCATCAAAAATTGTCAAATATAATACCTTGGTGGCTGTGTATACCAAATTTGATCAAAATCGGACGAATTTTATGGTTTTTTTTCATTTGTGGGCTTATGCCGGGGCCCCAAAACCAAAATTACTACAAAATATTAAAAAATGTCAATTATAGTAGTCTCACGTCTTACGGATCACGGCTCACGTCGGAAATAACGGTTTTTTGGACCCCATGGCTCCAAATATTTCCAAACTTCAAAAATGACATGAAATAGTGAAAATATGGCCCAAAAGCAATAGGAAATGATATATTTGATCTTTACTTTAGTTTTTGGGTTCCCGTCAAACGATTTTTTGGTCCAAAAAGTCAAAAGTTTCTGCACGAATACAATACTTTATCTTCTAGAGGAAGACAAAGTAAAAAGAACTTGAAACTTGGTGCCTATTCATATCAAGTTCATACAAGAAATTGAAAGCGAAAGGCTACCACATTTAATATATCTATACTTTCCCAAGGGTACGGTTTTCAGCAGTAGCGTAGCTAGGGGGTGGCAGGGGTGGTCCGCCCCCTAGCTACGCTACTGCTGAAAATCCCGGGTGTCATCCCTTCGGGGTGACACCCGGGTGACACTTGTGATTTTTCAGTGGCACTTGTTATTTTACGACCAAGTGATTTACGGTTACTCCGAAGTCACCTCCAGTCATCCCGAGGGGGTGATTCATTAATGGCTTAAGAGTGTCACCCCTTCGGCATGACTTGTTTGAGGTGACACTCGGGTCAAAATTAGCCAACAATATAAAATAAATGTTACCTGGGGTGTCACCCCTGAGGAGGACACCGCTGGTAGTGTTACGTATAAGGGAACTTCCGGGTAGGGCTGACACCACTGGCACCTCCCGGGGTAACATGCGGTTGCCGAAGAGTCAGATTTAACCACCTATATGAAGTTACCCGGGGTGTCATCCTCGATTCCTCGAGGAGTGACACCCCGGGTTACACCCGGTCTCTCAAGGGTGTTACAAAAAATGCCCCCACCCCCAAAAGACCCAGACTCCTCTAATTGAAAAACTACTGTACCCCTATAATATGCTTTGATCTCTAAAGGCGGCGAAGATAGAAAAAGTACAAGCAAAAGGGTGGGTTGTCTTAAGGTAGTATTTCGTTCCCCGCGACCGCGACACCACTGCTGTCTATGTATTCAAATGAAGGACAGACCGATGCAGGCGACTGGGTCGCGCGACCCTGTCGCATCAAGAGCAGTACGGTCGCTCCAGTCAGGCGACTCATTCCTTGTTTACTTGTGTTTGTGGTTTGAGGTTCGTAATTTTTACGAACTTTCTAATTAATTTCGGTAAAAAACTGAAAATGTCATTTTGTTCTGATAAAGATGAGATGTTGGTTGAGTTGGTTAGTCGAAACCCACCCCTATTTGATGTCAGACTGGACTCCTATAAAGATATTATTGTGAGAATTTTTCTTCTTTCAAACTTAGATGTTTTGTTATTAGTATTTAAAAACAGCCCTCTTCTGGTCGTGCCGTGTACATTCTGTCGATCTTCATCCGTTTTTCCGGAAGAAA
>CM022877.1:40055754-40068102 GCA_012654025.1 Pachypsylla venusta | reverse complement strand
ATTCCGCGATCTCGAAATTGTTGCGCTTTAGAGACGGCAGTACAACGTATTGTAATGTAGTTTTAACTAATAAAACACTGAAATCTTGCATAAAGGTAGATATTATACATGCAATTAAATAGGAAAATATTTTTTGTAATCCAGCCATGCTTACAATATAGACACATAACGACTTTTATTGTAATCCAGCCATGGTTACAATAAAGATACATAACGACTTTTATTGTAATCCAGCCATGGTTACAATACAGACACATCACGACTTTTATTGTAATCCAGCCATGGTTACAATAAAGACACATAAAGAATTTTATTGTAATCCAGCCATGGTTACAATAAAGACACAAAACTACTTTTTTGTAAGCCAGTCATGGTTACAATAATGAAACATAACGGCTTTTTTGTAATCCAGCCATGGTTATAATATAGACACATAACGACTTTTTTTGTAATCCAGCCATGGTTAAAATAAAGACACATAACGACTTTTTTTGTAATCCAGCCATGGTTACAATATAGACACATAACGACTTTTATTGTAACCCAGCCATGGTTATATTGTAAGCCAGTCATTTTTACAATAAAGACACAAAACTAATTTTTTGTAAGGCAGTCATGGTTACAATAATGAAACATAACGGCTTTTTTGCAATCCAGCCATGGTTACAATATAGACACATAACGACTTTTATTGTAATCCAGCCATGGTTACAATATAGACACATAACGACTTTTTTTGTAATCCAGCCTTGGTTACAATAAAGACACAAAACTACTTTTTTGTAAGCCAGTCATGGTTACAATATAGACACATAACGACTTTTTTTGTAATCCAGCCATGGTTACAATAAAGACACATAACGACTTTTATTGTAATCCAGCCTTGGTTACAATAAAGACACAAAACTACTTTTTTGTAAGCCAGTCATGGTTACAATAATGAAACATAACGGTTTTTTTGTAATCCAGCCATGGCTACAATATAGACACATAACGACTTTTTTTGTAATCCAGCCATGGTTACAATAAAGATACATAACGACTTTTATTGTAATCCAGCCAACGACTTTTATTGTAATTCAGACATGGTTACAATAAGGACACAAAAAGAATTTTATTTTAATCCAGCCATGATTACAATTAAGACACAAAACTACTTTTTTGTAAGCCAGTCATGGTTACAATAATGAAACATAACGGCTTTTTTGTAATCCAGCCATGGTTACAATATAGACTTTAACGACTTTTTTTGTAATCCAGCCATGGTTACAATAATGAAACATAACGAGTTTTTTTGTAATCCAGGCATGGTTACAATAAAGATAAATAACGACTTTTATTGTAATCCAGCCATGGTTACAATAAAGACACATAAAGACTTTTATTTAATCTAGCCATGGTTACAATAAAGACACATAAAGAATTTTATTGTAATCCAGCCATGGCTACAATAAAGACACATAAAGACTTTTATTTAATCCAGCCATGGTTACAATAAAGACACATAAAGAATTTTATTGTAATCCAGCCATGGCTACAATAAAGACACATAACGACTTTTTTTGTAATCCAGCCATGGTTACAATAAAGACACATAACGACTTTTTTTGTAATCCAGCCATGGTTACAATAAAGACACATAACGACTTTTATTGTAACCCAGCCATGGTTATATTGTAAGCCAGTCATGGTTACAATAAAGACACAAAACTACTTTTTTGTAAGCCAGTCATGGTTACAATAATGAAACATAACGACTTTTTTGTAATCCAGCCATGGCTACAATATAGACACAAAACGACTTTTTTTGTAATCCAGCCATGGTTACAATAAAGGCACATAACGACTTTTTTTGTAATCCAGCCATGGTTACAATAAAGGCACATAACGACTTTTTTTGTAATCCAGCCATGGTTACAATAAAGATACATAACGACTTTTATTTAATCCAGCCATGGTTACAATAAAGACACAAAAATAATTTTATTGTAATCCAGCCATGGTTACAATAAAGACACAAAACTACTTTTTTGTAAGCCAGTCATGGTTACAATAATGAAACATAACGGCTTTTTTGTAATCCAGCCATGGTTACAATATAGACACATAACGACTTTTTTTGTAATCCAGCCATGGTTACAATAATGAAACATAACGAGTTTTTTTGTAATCCAGCCATGGTTACAATAAAGATACATAACGACTTTTATTGTAATCCAGCCATGGTTACAATAAAGACACATAAAGACTTTTATTTAATCCAGCCATGGTTACAATAAAGACACATAAAACATTTTATTGTAATCCAGCCATGGCTACAATAAAGACACATAACGACTTTTTTTGTAATCCAGCCATGGTTACAATAAAGACACATAATGACTTTTTTTATAATCCAGCCATGATTACAATAAAGACACATTACGACTTTTTTTGTAATCCGGCCATGATTACAATAAAGACACATTACGACTTTTTGTAATCCAGCCATACAATAAGGACACATAATGACTTTTTGTAATCCAGCCATGGTTACAATAAAGACACATAATGACTTTTTTATAATCCAGCCTACTTACTTTTTTTTTTACAGGTTTATCACTTAAATGGGGTTGTTCTTATATGAATGAAGAGATCTTTACCCAGAGAGCATCAGTGTTAAATCAAAAAAATAACTTGGTTTGGGGTTTTCAAGGCATTTCTGTAGCATCATTTACAGACTGGGCTGAACTCGTAGAAGTTTTGGGAAAAATTCAAATCTCTCTTCAAGCAATAGTTTCTCTTTGGCCACACAATAACTTTGACAATATCCCAAAGTAAGTAATCATATTAATGCTATAAGAAAAGGCATTAAGATTTAGTGCGGCATGTCAGATGCCATGCCAAAGTCAGCTTGACACGCCTCGTCACCAGGACCCACGATTTACAAAAAAATAAATGGTACGGAAAACCGTACTAGACTTTCTCTTCCTTAATCATTCTATCAGACTACCACCGAATGAAGATGTTGCTCTTCAAAAGTTTGAAGTCGATTAGTGATATTAGCTATTATTATCATTTTTTCTGCTGCCGATGAACTTTTCTTTAAAAAGAGTTTGCAGCCTTCGGCTGTGGCCTTTGCTCTTTTTGATGGTGTTATTAAGGAAGGCGGCAGCGCTCCGCACCGCCAAGTCAAAATAAAGCGGTAGCTACCAAGAGTGTAATATACGGCACAGCATTGCCGATTTCAGCTACTTCCAGAGGAAAAACTACAAACCGCAGGATAAAAATAAATAAAAAAAAAAGATTGATTCCTTCGTATGGGGCGAACCCAGAGACGAAGTATATGAAATTTCAACAAAATCGGTTAAGTCAAATCGGAGATATAGGCTCTGAAAAGTACACTTTTTTTCTCATCGTCTGCTCTTGCTGCTGCTTCTTCTTTGATGTTGACGCACCTACAGCCAAAACTACTGGACCGATTTTGATGAAAAATGACACATTTTTTTTCTCGTGAGTGGCAGATGTGTCTTTTGATTCTCATACGAGTATTATCCCTCAGTTAATCCTTCAGCCCCAAACTTCCAAAAATCCCCAAAATTGGAGTTATTTATTTGATACACGTGTTATTTATTTTCCGAACTAATGAACCGATATGGACGTATGAGGTGTCATTTTAATCTCCAAATCAAGCAGAGTTACACAATAGGTATCAAAAATAAACAGGGTGTAATTTACCTCACAGGGTGTTATACCAGACAAATAAATTGTTAACAAGTTCATATTTTTCTTTAGTAAGAATTTCCTCGCATGATACATAAGTGAACCTGAAATTTCAGACCAGAAAATGCTTAGCGCTCTCAAAGAAATAATTGTGTGGAACTTGGTTCCGTCGTTAGGCGTCGCCATAGGTATCTGTGGTACGTTTAGTAATTTACTAATAAATTGATGTATATTATTGAAAAAAAATGTGTATTTATGGTATCATTTGGGGTGTCAAAACTGTTCTTAGGGATACTTCGGGTGTGGACTTTGCTCTTTAGAGATGGTATTGTTATACAAAGATTTGGCAGTCTTCGGCTGTTGACATTGCTCTTTAGTGGCAGTACTTGTTTAAAAAGATTTGGCAGCCTACGGCTGCTGACGTTGCTCTTTAGTGCTAGTATTTTTTTAAAAAAAATAATCCCATAGGTCATATTAGCAGTTTTTTTATTCTTAGAATTATACATTATACAAGGCTGAGTAGGCTGGAGCCTAGAGCGGCAGATTTCAGAGGCTGTAAATTTCAAATTTCAGGAGCAAAATTTCTACGAAAAAAAAAAAAAAAAAAAACAANAAAAAAAAAAAAAAAAAAAAAAAAAAAAAAAACAATTTTCAAATATAACATACTAAATTTTATCAAAAGCAGACATATTTTTTGTTGTTTTATTTTTGGGCCCCAAAAACAATATTCCTACAAAATTATAAAAATTGTCAATCAAATACTTGGGTGACTGTCATACCAAATTTTATCAAAATAAGACAAATTTTATGATTTTTCATTTGTGGACCCCTATCGGGGGGTCCAAAAGCAAAAAATCTACAAAACACCAAAAATTGGCAAATATAATACTTGGGTGGCTGTGCATACCGAATTTTATCATAATCGGACGAAGTTTATTTTTTTTCTTTCATGGGCCCCTGCCGGGGCTCCAAAACAAAAATTACTACAAAATACCAAAAGATGTCAATTATAGTACTTGGGCAACGGTGCATACCAAATTTTATCAAAACCAGACAGAATTTATGTTTTTTCATATTTGGGGCCCTGCTGAGGCCCCAAATGCAAAAAATCTACAGAACAACAAAAATTATCAAATATAATACTTTGGCGGCAGTGCATACCAAATTTTATCATAATCGGACGAATTTTAGGTTTTTCTTTAATTGGTGGGCCCCTGCTGGGGCCAAAAAACAAAAATTTACTACAAAATACCACAAGTTGTCAATTATAACACCTGGGCAACGGTGCATACCAAATTTTATCAAAATCAGACAGAATTTATGTTTTTTCATATTTGGGCCCTGTTGAGGCCCCAAATGCAAAAAATTATCAAATATAATACTTTGGCGGCTGTGCATACCAAATTTTATCATAATCGGACGAATTTTATGTTATTTTCATTTGTGGGCCCCTGTGCCGGGGCCCCGAAACAAAAATTACTACAAAATACCAAAAGTTGTCATTATAATACTTGGGCAACTGTGCATACTAAATTTTATCAAAATCGAACAAAATTTATGTTTTAATACTAGGGTGACTGTACAATTATACCTACATACTAAATTTTATGAAAATCAGACAATTTTTTTTTTAGCCCTACCGGGCCCCAAATGCAAGAAATCTAAAAAAACACCAAAAATTGTCAAATATAATACTTGGGTGGCTGTGCAGTGTGCATACCAAATTTAATCAAAATCAGACAGAATATATGTTTTTTAATATTTGGGGCCCTGTCGAGGCACCAATTGCAAAAAATCTACAAAATACCAAAAATTATCAAATATAATACTTTGGTATATACCAAATTTTATCATAATCGGACGAATTTTTTGTTTGTTTTTTTCATTTGTGGGCCCCTGCCGGGGCCGCAAAACAAAAAATTACTACAAAATACCAAAAGTTGTCAATTATAATAATTGGGCAACGGTGCATACCAAATTTTATCAAAATCAGACAAAATTTATGTTTTTTTTTTTTTTTTTTTTTTTTGAGCCCTGCCGGGCCCCAAATGCAAAAAATCTAAAAAAAACACCAAAAATTGTCAAATATAATATTTGGGTGGCTGTGCAGCGTGCATACCAAATTTTATCTAAATCGGAAGAATTTTATGTTTTTTTCATTTGTGGGCTCCTGCCGGGGTGCCCCTATCAAAAACGCACACATATGGGCCCATTTTTTTATATATAAATAAACTAATACTCTAATTAGCTACCCTTTTAAATTTTATCATAATTGATTGTGTGGTTTGGATTTTCGAGATTTGGTCCAATTGCGACGTTCTTGGTCCCGAACCCCTAAACCGCGGAGGGAGGGCTCTGACTGAAAGCTGCAAAACAGTTAATATAATGAGTCCAATAGTCTTTTTAGGCTCCAGACATCAATTGTTTTGAATTTTAAGTGAATAAAAGGGACAGTTTTCTTTTAAAAGCGATAATCAATTGAAGGAGCTTCTTGTGCCCCACTGACGGGGCCCCTGAGTAAGACGCACCCAGATGGCCCCATTATTATTATTATTATTTTTCATAAAAAGATGCCATAGTTAGCCATTTTAAATTTCATCAAAATTGGTTATGTGGTTTTCATTTTAGAGACTTGGTCCAATTACGACGTTCTTGGTCCTAAACCGATGGGGGAAGGGACTCCCCCATCGATGAATAAAAGGGTAAAAACAGTGGTTAAATAATTTCCAATACTTTGAATGATCCCTGTAGGCTCTAGACATTGTTTTTTTTTAAAAAATATACTGATCTGTTTTATTTTAAAAGGATTTTAAATTCCATTTTAAGGACTTTGTTTGTCCCCTGGGGGCGTCCCTGACAGAGATACGCCCGCGTGAGACTATTTATTTCAGATAAAATGATTCCGTAATTACTGGTTTTAAATTTCATCAAAATTGGTTGTGTGGTTTGGATTTTAGAGATTCAGTCCCAAAAAACCTGTTCGGGGGGCTAGAACCGCCCCTGGAGGCGATATCGAAAAAGAGAAAAATATTGGTCGGGCTTTTTGCCCAAATATCACGTGTACCAAATTTCAGCAAAATCGGACGAGCGGTTTGGCTACCAGAGCTCTGCATATTCCGTACGTACGTTATACGTGGTACGTCATACGTCGGAAATATCGGTTTTGTGGACCCCATGGCTTCAAATCTTTTCAAACTTCAAAAATGACCCGAAATAGTGAAATTATGGACCAATAGTTCCCATTCCTATGACAAATTTGATTTTTATTTTGGCTTTTGGGTTCCCTTCAGGCGATTTTTTGGGCAAAAAAATGTCCAAAATTTCTGCGCGATTACAATACTTTTCTTCTATAGAAAGAGAAAGTAAAAATCAAGCCACAATTATTTTTTTTTTACAGCCAATATGCAGTACCTATGTACTTGGCAATATTATCAAATTATGGAGACCTCAAGGTATCCTTGAGGCTATAAGGTCATAAGGATTTTAAAAAAATATATAGTACGGAAAACCGTGCTAAAGTTTATCCTAGGAATTCGGCAGATTTCGCATAATTTTGCAGGTCATTAATGAAAATATTATTCATTCAAATTTGGCTGCCTCCAAGTATTGTCGCAGCTCTCTAGTAAAAGCATTATTTCAATAAGATCTTATTATCTCAGATCTTATTATTTCAATAAGATCTGAGCGTAGGGCAGTGTGCCAGGCCAAGTTGCAGAAAGCACCATCTTTACAAGAAGCAATTCACCGCGTTTGTCACACCGTCAGATATGCGGTACTACAAGGGATAGGTCATTGAAATTTTGAACATACAATCCGTACTATAATACAATACTTCGGGATAAACAAAATTTCATATTAACCCGGGGGGGGGGATGTCTGAGTTTGCACTTTTGGATAGGTACTCACTGACTGACTGATTTATTCACTGATCATCAAAAGTTACGGGCACTTTTCGTATATCTGCAGCCCTAAGATGTTTCAAGAAGTTAGCAATTTACATCCAAGTAAAGGGGAAAATCCGGAAAAACTATTTAACTCTAAGTGCTCCAAAACGGTGTCGCTTTAGGGAAGACAATAAAACGTAATTAGATACTTATATGCAACAATAAAACGTATTTTAATGTAGTTTTAACTGATAAAACACTCAAATCTTGCATAAAGGTAGATATTTACATGCAATAAAACGGGAAATTATTGATTTTCCAACTCTTTTTTTCCCCGATACTCGAGAACGGCGCCGCTTTAGGGATGAAGATGCATGACGGAAACTAGTTTAAACTGAGGAGACTCTTTAATTTTGGATGAAGGAAGATATTTACATGCAATTAAATGAAAAAAAATAAATATTTATATTCATTCCTTTACGAACAATGTTCCAAAATGGCTCAAATGGCTCCGCTTCAGGGAAGAAAAAGTACGGAATCTAGTTTCAATAGCCAGCACGCCGATATTTGGTGGTGGTTATGTATATTTTGTGTGTATTTTATTTAGTGCATTGTGCGCTCTTATTGTGTCTATACCCATTTGTGTATGTGATACCTGTTGAAAGCACATCCTTTCAAGGTAGGGTGTGTTGAGAATTATTTTATTTTCCAAAATACGAATCGCCTCGCTAATAGCGGTATTTGCTTCAACTACAAACACCTGTTGGTTGCAGATTGCTAACTTCACTACAGTAATAGAAAAGGTTTCTTTTTGTGAAAGAAACATTTTTGTTGTTGTGAAACAAAGAAACTTGAATTTGATCTTGAATTTGGTCTCGTCTTCAGAACATATCTTTTTTTGTGTAGAGAGTATTTTTTGTGTTAAAAGTACCTCGTGAATTGAAGCATCAAAGTTTTCCGTCATGGGATTAATTCATAGTGCTTTATAATTTATCAAGAACCAACAACCATATCGTGTTCCGTTGGAACGTCATACTGTCTGTCAGAAAATTAATCGAACAAGTGCATTTAAAGTGTTTCAAATCATAAATAGAAGCAGGTACCAATCAGCTCTATATACTCATCAAAATTACTTGTCTTTTCCTTCCTTTTTCTGTCTCCTTGGTGAGTAAATCGACCCCATTTGTACCAGCAAATTATTTCAAAGTAAGACCACACATTAATTTTGCTTGTCTTCATAATTCGGCTTTCGAACCAATAAAACCACCATATCTGGCCATCGGGCCGCAAAATATATATCAACATTGTTTGACCTTCGGGCAGCGGATAATTCCTAACATCTTTTGGTTTTCGGACCAAATTTTCTAACAACCTTACACTTTGCCATTTTGTAAAAAATGTAGTATTATGAAAAAAGTGTAAATTCGTTAGTAATACCGAATTTACAAGAGAATTGGTACCCTAAAGGGCCCCCCAGATGAATATTGTTACAAAGAGTGTCTATTTTAAATTTCATGAAAATTGAAGTGATTTTCCTATACTTTGTATATAGTAAGATAAATTAAAAATTACACACGAGGAAAGTTCTTTTATTCTCTCTTTATATTTGGGATTTTTGGTATTCACATTCCAAAATTTTATTATTCTCTTTCTCAAACAGTAGCTCTGACGATGTTCTGAGACGAAGATGAAACTAGTATAAACTTATCTACTAGTTTCATCCTGTGAAGAGGCTGTTGAACCTCACAAAGAAATTCCAACTTTACAATCTTTCCCCCCTTTGAATAGGGGGGGACTTAAAAAGAATACTTCCGAGGCACCTAACTAAAGGGTAGGGTCGGAAACAATATCCTATCATTATCCATACAGAAATCAAGGAGAATCTACTGCATTATCCGTAAGGATTCTCAAGTATCAACAACTCAGAGCTAGTTGTTGCAAACTTGCCCCATGGATGTTAACCTATGATGTTATTTATCGAACACTAGCTCTGACGATGTTTTCAGTTATAAGAAGATAAAACAAGAAACATCTGTCAAACCAATGGTTTGACAGATGTATAAACTATGCACTATGCAATGAAATGTAAATGTAGAATTTCTTTGT
This sequence comes from Pachypsylla venusta, assembly GCA_012654025.1. Taxonomy (NCBI): domain Eukaryota; kingdom Metazoa; phylum Arthropoda; class Insecta; order Hemiptera; family Aphalaridae; genus Pachypsylla; species Pachypsylla venusta. The sequence goes on along the minus strand of CM022877.1, from coordinate 40,058,410 downwards.
GGCAAATGGCCTTTCCTAAATTTTTGTGGCCATCACAGCATTACTAAGAACCTACTGCACTAATAATCTCTTCATACTTGTAATATATTTACTCTGGTAATGCCGCCAATGGTCGCTACTCTCATTAAAGTAGCTATTCAATTGTCTTCATGAGGATGAGCGCACCCTGAAATCACAAGCACAAAGTCGACAATTTTCCGACCCCGACGGGATTGAAACCGGGTCCCTCAAGTGCAATGCCAGTGAGATATCTACAAGACAAGACTGTTTTAATGAGAATAATATAAACTATTTTTCATAATTTTATTTCATAGATTTCACACATATATGAAAAATAAGATGTTAAGCGATGGTTGGCAAAATTGGATAATCGTAAATTTTGATACTTTGAAATCGTATTATAAAGCATATAGACCCGTGTATAGTGCTGAAAGTACATTTGGACTGCTTGTTAAAGTGTTAACACACTTTCTAGCGGAGAGTCCTGAGTATAAAAATTTTGTATATTTGACAAGTGTGTATGCAGATGCATCTGATCAATTTGCATATGATCAAACAGCAAAGTTCGAAATAGATGATTCATTTGTTCATAATCATGTGGCAGGTATATCGTTATACATTTACTATTAAAATAAATTAATTTAAAACAAAACACTTTTTAAAATTACTTATGAAGAAACTAGAATCGAATCATTCGATTCATCATCAGAGTCGAAAGATGGAAGTTGACTGAGGATTGCTCAACGCATGCTGTGTAGGGTCACGCGATGTACCATCAAAATATTTATTAAGGTGGCAACACATTTTTTGTCATGATTTTAAACTTTTAGGACAATTTATTTGTGGTATATTTGTTGAATTTGTGTATTTGGTATATATTTGTGCCCTTCTCACATTAGGTATTTGATGAGACTTTCAGTCAAAATTTTTTCCTTTCAAATTTTGTTCTGTTTTATACCATAGCAACTAGAGATTTATCTGTAACTAGCTCTTTCGCCCGTGCTTCGCTATGCTAGCTCTTTCGCCCGTGCTTCGCTATGGCCTATAGGTTGGCGCTTTAGAGGCATGGCCTTTGCTGTGCTAATAGTATTCTCTGATTTCCTTTTAAAAAATCGGAAGTTAATAGTATTCTATGATTCCCCTTACTAAAAACGGATAAGCGGCCATAATTTTTGCCAACTAGGTATATTACAAATTAAGATTTAAAAGGCCACCTAAAACTTTCTCTCTTTGAGTTGATATGTTGTCGCGACAAGATTTAAGATATCGACCGGCTAAATTCGGTCAAAAAATAAAAAATCGGCCGAAACTCGATAACGGTTCGACATTTTTGAATTCTGATATTTGAACTGGTGTTTAGGCCTATGGTTTTGGAGGGTCCATTCTTATCAAATTTTTCGATATCTCTTACCGTTTATGCGAAACAATTAGTGATACATACACACACACATTTATAGTTACATTGAGTTTTATTATTATAGATAACTATCCCACAAAAACATAAATGTGAAAAATAAGGCCAATTCCGATCACACTATTTGGTACTGTTTAATGCCAAAAAAATGACGAAATTTGGAATCATCATAAGAGCCAGTGACGATATATTTTTTTTTTTAAAAAAAAAAGAGACATACCTAGCTAGATAATAAATATTTTGATGTTATATCGCGTGACCCTAAACAGCACGCGTTGATCTATCCTTAGTCACTCTCCATCCTTTGATTAGGTACTATGTTACCAGGAATATGTAGTTCCGCCGAACTCTGTGGCCGAGTTTTGTTAATACTAATGATACTTTTGGTCCGGAGGTTGTGGTTTCGAATCCCGCCTGCAGCAAAAATATTCTGACCCGAATTTTCCCGTTTCCGGAATGGCATGGCTGTAAAAAGGAGTATCCTGAAGTAATGTGAAAGAGGTTCCGCGGCATAAAACACTACAAAATATAAATGTTTGTGTCTCCATGTTTGTAACGCTTTCTATTGCTTTCTTAATAATTTTGTACCCATTCATCCGATTGTATCTAATGTAAGTTTAAGAAGCGCGAGGTCCTGGGTAGTTGCTGCCTTTGCCATATGGTTAAGACGGCCCTGGCTATTGGAGACAAAAAAAATATACTCTGAGCAAAGTATTATGATATTAATAATGAAGATAAAATAACGTTAAAGAACATTTTCATATCTCAAAATGTATTCATAAGATAATTGTTTCCAGTTATATTTTTAAATTAGAGATGAATATTCTATATATATAAAAACAACGTTTCTTCTTCTTACAGCATTTATGAAAATTAACTTAAACGAAGATGTGGGCTATATCATCATAGACCCAATTCGTGGCTTTGTAAGGCCTGTTCTAGTAATGGGGAACGAAATTATTTTTGATCCGGAAGCTCTTCAAGGTAAGATTTACGTGTCTGGAATCAGGACCTATGTCATATAATTTTGAAAATATAATTGCCAGTCTTTGGTATTGTAAATCCTATTGTTTAGGCACAAAAGAGCGTCACTAGTCTTATTTAATTTAGAAGTAGGTACCACTTCGGTATGAGCGATAAAGCTGAAGTTTGAAAAAATATGTGTTCTCTAGTACGAAAATAATACACCCCGGTGGTAGGTATCACCGAAAATTCAAAATTGGCGAGTACCACTTCAGGATG
>CM022877.1:40017440-40053330 GCA_012654025.1 Pachypsylla venusta | reverse complement strand
CTCCAACTGCCGTAAAGCTGTCATATTGTATCAGAAAGATACTGTAAAGTTTGCTGATTATACATATAGTCCAGTAGTCAGAGACAAAAAAAGGGTGTTTGAATGCAGTAATTGGGGAAATCTCTATTTTAATATACGTTTGTTTGTATGGACCTCCTCTTTAAAAATCTAAGTTTTCGATCTCCCAACCCTCTGCCATCTTAAAAAAGCTGCTCAAAAAGCAACTTTTTTCAGCGTTTCCTCAATAACTCCCTTCCTGTGCATTTTAGACAAACAGTTGTAGCGATTCATTTCAAGGACAATTAAATGTCCCTCAATTTCAATTCGTTTTGGTGTAAAATGCCGGCAAAAATGAACTTTTATATTCATTTTTACGTTTCTATTTTCTAAACAAAGCCTCAATACCGCATAAGCACTGCAATAAAAGTTGTAGATATTTTATTTTTACACCGAATTCATATATCATTCATGAGAAACGTTTTTGTGGAAGGTTCAAAAAAGACAAAGAGCTGGTCTAAATGTGATATTACTTATCTAATACATGTAACATATCACCCATAAAGGAAAGGAATTCACCTTGCATTTAAGCCGATATATGAGTTTTATGATGGGATTGTTAGATATGGTGGGGAGATTATAAAACTGAATTTTCGACCTCTTAAACTGAGGGGGGAATTTTATGTCATTTTACGCCAAAAAGCGGCGCAAAAACTGTATTTTGTAAATAACTAGAAAATGGTTTATCTGAACATGGCAAATAGAATTTCCTATATTTTCCCTGTGCGATGTATGGGAGCGCTTGTACAGACGGCTTCGCTTTAGAGGAAAGTGCAGTTTGATGAAAATTAGTTTTTATCTTTTCGTATATATCACCTAAACATAACAATTAAAGTTGACTATAACCTTTCAATTTTAATTATATATTAAACACAGAAATCGCTTTAGTGACAAACCAAAAAGAGCTAGAGAGGTGGTTGAATCATATCCTTCCTTATGAATTACCTGTATTATAACTCTTATTTGCTTTTAGTATTGAGTGATGAACACACAATGAATATTATAGAACAACCCATTGGAGAGAATGAATATTATAGAACAATGAATATTATAGAACAACCCATTGGAGAGAATGCAATAAAGAACTCCCATTTAAGGATAAAAACAACACTAGATGTAACATGTACGTCCAACTGTTCGCCTAAAATGCACTGGAAGCGAGTTATTGAGAAAACCCTGAAAAAAGGGCGTTTTTTTCAAAATTTTTAAAGAGGAGGTCCATACCTACAAACATATATAAAAATCGAAATTTCCCCAATTTTTGCATTCATAAAATCTCTGACTACTGGGACTGACAGCAAACTCTAACTGCCGATGTTGTAAAGCTGTCAATTATACGCGCGTGAGCATCTTGATGTTGCGCCTTCATGTGCAGTAATTGAAGTGCGGATAGACATGATTGTCGGCAATATAATGGAAAAAAATATTCCTGTCAAAAGAGGGGCGACAAGTTCTAAATTGCCTAGGGCCGCCACTGTGTGGGTTTGAGATAAACTGATACAATCACTTAACCATAGGTAATTAGGTATATACTCGTATAACATGCAACATGTTCAGCAGATCCATTTCTCTTCCTGAATTCAAAGTGTAATCTTGGACACCAAATATTCGTCATGGGTTTGCTAGTCACAACCATTGTCTCTGCTATATTTGTTCTAGCACTTCAAACTCCTCAATGTAAGTGTTTAGGCACTCTTGGTGTAGACCACCAAGCTGTCCTAGACGGACAATTATATTATGGTATGAACAAACAATAAACACTATTTACACTTATACAATATACAACAACAAAACACTAAACGTATTACTGCGTTGGTAGGGGACACAACTTGACAACCGGTCCACCGTGCAGCACCGGCTGAGTCAACACTCGCACTACACGAACCACTCCATTAGTTCCCGGATAAGTCTGGGTGATGTGGCATAGAGGCCACACGAATGGAGGAAACAAGACTGGTTCCAAAATAACCGGCCGTTTGACTGGAATCAATAGTTGTGGTGGGATTAGTGGATTTTCTTTTAAAGGTTGTAAAGCTTTAAAATGTCCAATACTATCACGAGGTACAGAAGATGAAAAATTAGTCTCACACTTACTGAGGCCAGAGTCCTGTGTGCGGCTCAATAGACCACAGAAATAGTTTTTCTTTACAGGGTCTGACCTTTCACCTAGACCACCCATAACTGTATAACCCAAGAGAGTGTTAACTGCAGTTGGGCTACCCGCAGGTCCAAAGATTTTACCTGGCTCAATTAAAATGGCGAACATTGAGGCACCCAGAATGCCATCTAGAGGTTGAGAGATGTTTAAGGAGTCATCTGACAGCCTAATATTTTTCAAATGATCTAAGTTTCCAGAATTAATTGGTTGAGACGGCAAATTATCAGAAACTTTTGACAACACTAAAGCCTCAACAGTAAATTTCATATTTGAATTAAATCTAGAATTAAAAATATAATTAACCTTTTCCTTGACGGGGCTAGTTAATCCACCAATACACTTAACAGAATTTGTAAGGCGAGTCATAGGCAGACCCAACTTTTTTACTACACTTTGAGTTAAAAAATTACTATCACTTCCACTGTCCAACAATAATCTCAAATGATGCACACGAACTTAAGAGTCTTTAGTTTGGACCCTGACTGTAGACAAAACGACAGCTTTCGGAACCCCACGATGCACCGAATGAGAAGTCACACCCGTAGTAGTGCACATGGTACGAGCCACACAATTGTTCTGAGATTGAATCAAACTCGAATAGTTTTCAGATCCCTGATTTTCAACACTATTAGGAGTATCAAAATGCAATAATGTACCTATTGTGCTTCAATTTACACTTGAAACATGAAATCCCAGATTTGCAACTGTCAAGCCTGTGTGTGTTACTCAAACAATTAAAACACAGATTGTGTTTTTTAACATAATCATGCCTGCTAGACACAGACATTGTTTTGAATTTGTTACAATAATACACGGGGTGTTTTCCCTTGTGAGAGTCTTGTCACCAAAGCACGAGTCACATAGGAATGAGACTTACTGGATGTGCTTTTAGTAGACTTAACATCCCTTTTTATTTTCTCACCATCGCCACTGGCAGACGATCCACCTGCCACCTCCAAAATGGAACATTTATTCTTAATAAACTTCACCAAATCATTGAAGCTTGGAAAAAGGGTATTAATGTGCTCCTTCTCAAAATCACGTCTGGACTTCTCATCAAGAGCCGCCAGCGCTATTTGAAGTATAACGAATTCACCCAGTACATCTATTGATTTTAAGGATTCAACGGAGACATGAAAGGTATCCAAAAAATGACGCAACTGATCCAGGCTTTCAGTTTTAATACGTTCAAATTTTAATAGTTTATTAAGCTTATTATTGGCAAGGACTCTCTTTTTGGTAAATCGCTCTGCCAATACATTGTATGCCAACTGACAATTATCAGGGACAAAAGAAATAGCATCCACACATGCCAAAGCTGCATCTTTCAAGTACGTGTGAAAATATCTAGGTATACTTCTGAATATCAGATAAATTTTGATTAAAATGAATCAGTTGGTCATAAAATGACCGCCAAGCTGGGAAAGCTGCAACATCTCCACCAAAAATAGGAATGTTGATAGGTGGCAACTTGGTTTTGACATTACTGTCTGACGATACAGTCACAGAAGCTGAAGAACGTGTTTCCTCATTATAAGTATTTTCGCAAGCCCTAATTTTGAAATAAATCTCTTCAAATGCTTTTGAAGATTGCAAGACATCTACAGGACTTACTCCAGACCCTAGTTGGGTATTCAAACTCACTATTTTATCATTGAGAAGTTCAAATTTATCATAAGCGTCCTGCAATGCCTGACAACGAACCAAGAACTCAGCTTTTTTGTCTGGTTTTTTAATCAAGTCAAAGCATGACTGGACTTTCTGAAAATAACGTTCGCTATTCTTGACACAAGTTTAGAGTTGTTCCTTTACAGGGGAAGGAGGCATTGTAAATTTAAATATATATAAAAAAAACTCACCAACAGGAAGAATCAAATTTCAAAATTACACAACACACAATTTTAAGCAAACACACAGTAGTTGATAAGAATAATCACAAAAAATTTCAATATGTAATTGAAAAAATACACAGTATTAAACCACAATAGAAAATAGAGATAAATAATCTACAATGATTACTCTAATCAATAAATCAATCAAAAAAAATATAAAAAATATACACTGTTTTCAAATTAAAAATATTTACAATCACAAATCACAACACAAACATAATAATGTCAACAAATCAAAAAACACGAATGTGGCCGATGTTCACAAAAGTATTCGGGTAATTAACCGAATGATTATATAATTATTAGGTGGTAGAAACCAAAAACTCATTTCTACAGGCTTGAAAAAAAAAACTTGCAAAATNAAAAAAAAAAAAAAAAAAAAAAAAAAAAAAAAAAAAACTTGTAAGATACCTACTCTGCTTTAATTCGTAATATGTAATTGATTGATTAATTGATAGACTCAATTAATTGGATTTTTAAATATTAATATTTTTTTTTAAAAAAAAAAATCAAGATAATTTTGAGATCGATTTATTAGGGAGTAGGTATATATTTACAATGTTAATATAAACAGATTAACACAATCAAAAAAAATATAAAAAATATACACTGTTTTCAAATTAAAAATATTTACAATCACAAATCACAACACAAACATAATAATGTCAACAAATCAAAAAACACGAATGTGTTTTTTGATTTGTAAAAAAACTCACCAAGAACAAACTCCGCTCTGCTAAACATCCCGTCCCGTTTAAGGACCAAAAAAATGTTTCGGCACTCTTGGTGCAGACCACCAAGCTGTCCTAGACGGACAAATTTTTTTAAGAGCGGACTGTAAGTTTGGGGTGGTTCGGGATGTCGAAAACTGAGCGAAGGGTAATATTGTTCTTGGCTTACCTGCAGTTGATGCTTGAGGTTTTAAATATATTTACAAATGACAACCCTTACTGATGAGGAGAGGAGTAGATCTAGGAATGGGATCAGTAAGAATCAATAATTAATGATAATAATATTATACACAATAAATCACAATAATTAAATGAAGAAATGTTGTCACTAGTTGTGACTTATTTGCCACTAGTTGTGGTTGAATAATAAATTATATTACACGACGTAATTTATTTAAAGAGATCACAATTATTATTACTAGTTGTAATAATAATTTATTAAAGAATTATTCACTAATTTGATAGTTTCAAATTGAGACACTTTTATCACTAGACGTAATAAAATAATTTCAAATTGAGAGCTACAGAACAACTGAACCCAAACCAAAATCATTTCAAAGGCAAGATAAATAACAATTTTAACATCAACAACGAAATTAAGTGGAACCATTTAGTGACAATTGATCTAAGCCATGAATATATATTTTTAACATTTACCTTGATTTGTCAACGCAGATAGAACAATGTATAAATACCTATCCACAAAGCAGCCTAAGACACGTGTTTCGTTCTTGTTTGAACTCATCAGTTAGGCACAGCTAGGAATTGAACCCGGGACCCTTGGATTTGAGAGGCAGAGACTTAACCATCAAGCCACCAATGCTTGGTGAAGAGTTGGATACCAGTTCTCTCAATATAAATTTAATATATTAAGGGTGGATCATTATATGGCCTTAACAGTTACTACCACAGCTGTTTGTGCGTTCTTCGATTTTCAAAAAAAAAAAAAAAAAAAAAAAAAAAAAATCGAGATTTCGAATTAAAACTTGTTAAATTTGGATTTATGTTTTAAGGTAGATTGGTAACGGCTCCCTTTTTAGAAAAACTCTGCCCATGTGACACATGGGTTTATTATTTTCTGGCTAAAAATACCCCCCTCCAAAAAATAATACTCTAGGGAGTAATTAGACCATAAATTTGACATGCATAGCAAATTTCAAATCTTCAGCTCTTACCAATCTCTTTTTAGACGACAATACTGAAAACCGCTAAAAAGTGAAAAAAACTGCCAACGGGGCCTTTGATTGCACCCAAAAGTTTGGGGCACAATTAGACCCCAGGTGGGGCCTTTATACCAAATAACGACTTTTTCGTAATCCAGCCATTGTAACAACTACAATAAAGACATTTTTGTAATAACGATTTTTTTGTTATCCAGCTTGGTTACTTTTCTTTTACAGGTCTATCATTCAAGTGGGGATGTTCTTATGATAATGCATCATACTTTACCCATAGAACATTAGTGTTAAATCGAAGAAATAACTTAATCTGGGGATCTCAAGGCATTTTTACAGCATCATTTACAGACTGGGTTGAACTCGGACAAGTTTTGGGGAAAATTCAAATCTCTCTTCAAACAATAGTTTCTCTTTGGCCACACAATGCCTTTGACAATATTCCAAAGTAAGTAACCATATTAATGCTATAAGAAAAGACCTTAAGATTTAGTGTGGCATGTCAGATGCCATGCCAAAGTCAGTTTGACACGTCTCGTCACCAGGACATACGATTCACTAAAAAAAAAAAATCACAGATAATACGCTATACCTAGTAGGTACTTGACAATATAACGAAATAATGCAAACCTCAAGGTATCCTTGAGGGTTTAAGGTCATCCATTATGAGGATTTAAAAAAAAAAAAAAATGGTACAGAAAACCGTACTAAAGTTTATCCTAAGAATTCGGCAGACTTCGCATAATATCGCAGGTCTTTAATGGAAATATTATTCAATCAAATTTGGCTGCGTCCAACTTTTGTCGCAGCTCTCTAGTGAAATTATTATTTCAATAAGATCTGAGCGTACGGCAGTGTGCCAGGCCAAGTTCTAGAAAGCAACAGTTCACTGGGTTTTGCACACCGTCAGATATGAGGTTCTACTAGGGATAGGTCATTGAAATTTTGAACATACATTCCATTCAATAGGTTAAACATAAAACATCAAAAATTCATATTACCCCGGGCGGGAGATAGGTAATGTCTGAGTTTGAACTTTTGGATACTCACTGACTGACTGACCGATTCATTCACTCATCATCAAAAGTTTCGGGCAATTCCCGTTTATCTACAGCCCAAGTAAAGGAGAAAATCCGAAAAAACTTTTTATATCTATGTGCCCAAAACCGGGGCGCTTTAGGAAAGACAATAAAACGTATTTCAATGTAGTTTTAACTGATAAAACACTCAAATCTTGTATAAAGGTAGATATTTACATGCAATAAAACGGGAAATTACTGATTTTCCAACTTTTTTACTCCCGGTGCTGGAGAACGGCTCCGCTTTAGGGATGAAGATGCATGACGAAAACTAGTTTAAACTGAGGAGACTCTTTAATTTTGGATGAAGGAAGATATTTATTTACATACAATTAAATTAAAAACTATATATATATTCACACCTTTACGACCAATGTTTATTTCAACTGCCAGGACGCCGAAATAATGCGTGAAGGTCATAGATACTTAAATTTAAACCAGCAAATATGAAAATTCAAACTCTTTAACTCTCAGTGCTATAACATAGAAAATTCCTTGATAATATTTTTAATTGAATGAGCTTATTGGGCCCACTGGCGGGGCACCTGATACAGACGAACTCATATGAGCCATATTTTTTTTTTGCTCATAAAATACGTTATAGTAACCCATTTTTAATTTCATCAAAATTGGTTATGTGGTTTTGATTTTAGAGATTTGGTCCAATTGCGACGTTCTTTGTCCTGAACCGAGGGAGGTGGGCTCTGAATGAAAAGTAGAAAATAGTGAATAATTAATTTCCAATACTTTGCTCTGGGATCTGGAAATTATTCTTTTTTAAAATTTCGTGTGAAATTACTGATCTGTTTTATTTTAAAAGGGATTTCCATTTTAAGGACCTTGTTTGTCCCCTGGTGGCGCCGCTGACAGCAATACGCCCGCGGGAGATCATTTATTTTAGATAAAATGATTCCATAATTACTGATTTTAAATTTCATCAAAATTGGTTATGTGGCTTGGATTTTAGAGATTCAATCACAAAAAACCTGTTCGGGGGTTAGCGATATCGAAAAAAAGAAAAATATTTCATCAAAATTGGACCAGCGGTTTGGATCCCAGAGCTCTGCACACGATTTCGTACGTACGTGCAACGTCACGTGCAATTTTGGACCCCATGGCTCCAAATATTTTCAAAATTCAAAAATGAAATAGTGAAAATATGGCTTAATAGCAATAGAAAATGAAATATTTGACCTTTATTATGGCTTCTGGGTTCCCGTCAGACGATTTTTTTTGGCCAAAAATTATCCACAATTTCTGTACGATTACAATACTTTATCATCTATAGGAAGAGAAAGTAACAAAAAAGATTATGTCCAGTTGGAATGATGGGTATGCTGTGTCGGAGAAACCAACGATATGTTGACAGGATCACTTTGCTCATAAAGTTGATTCTCTCTATCTCAAAAAAAAAAAAAAAAAAAAAAAAAAAAAAAAAAAAAAAAAAAAAAAAAAANAAAAAAAAAAAAAAAAAATATCATTGAAAAAAAGAAAATTTAGAGATGGTATAACATAGAATGTTTACAGTCATTATAAAATCAAATTAAGAGATGGTATAACATAGGATGTTTACAGTCATTATAAAATCAAATTTAGAGATGGTATAACATAGGATGTTTACAGTCATTACATTATAAAATCAAATTTAGAGATGGTATAACATAGGATGTTTACAGTCATTATAAAATCAAATTTAGAGATCAGAAGGTACACGAAAAATTCCAACGCCATAATGAGTGCACTGACCCCCTGAGATCAAAAAAGGTGTCGTAAGAAATCATACCCGGGGGCTTTCGGTCACTAAGAAGGTGCCCAAAGATCAGAAGAGTCACGAGCAATTTCAGGAAATTATCAAGCTAGCTCCTGAGTACAAATCGGAATCAGTCTACTTGATAATGTCGTAACAGACGAAAGCGCTCGAAACATAAAATAAATATTCATAACCAAGACTTAAGAGAATACCTACTTATTGCAAAATAATTTCAATCTTCAAAAAACTATTGAACATTACCAAGCAAGTAAAGCGACAAGAAAAAACATTGTTGAGTTGAATTCAAATAATGATGAAAAACATGAAATTCGTGAGAAAAAGAATAACAAAAAACAATATTTTAATGAAAAATGCACACGTTGTTCCTGCATTCATGAACCGAAGAAATGTTCTGCTTATGGAAAAATTTGTACAACATGTGATTATAAAAATCATTTTTGATCCATGTGTCTTCAAAAAAGAAAATTGACAAAAACTCAAATGAGTTAAACAGATGAATATTGCAGTGATGACAATAAAGATGTTGAGAGTTTGTCATTGGATGTTCATGATGTAAGTCAGACCGTGTGGTGCAAAGAAATAGAAATTAATAATTGTAAAATTAAATTCAAATTGGACACGGGCTCTTTTCAAACTATGTGCACTCCCCATACTGTATACTTTTATTTAGTCCTCCTTGCCTAGTGGTTTTCATACTGGCATTGCACTTGGGAGACACGGGTTCGATCCTCGGCGGGGTTGGAGCATTTTCTACTTTGTGCTTGTGGTTTCGGGGTGCACTTAGCCTTGTGACGACGATATCAACTTTAATGCGAGTATTATGAAGAGGCTGTGAAACCTCACAAAGAAATTCTACATTTACATTTTTTCTCCCCTGTGAATAGGGGGGCTTAAAAAGAATATTTCCTAGGCACACAAGTCCGTACCAGTCGTAAAAGGTGACTAAGGGCAGGGTCGGAAAAGATATTCTTTTGATTACCTATGCAGATAGCAAGGAGAAACTACTGCATTATCCGTAAGGATGCCCAAGTATCAAGAACTCAAGGCGAGTTGTTGCAAACCAGCACCATGGCTGTTAACCTATGATGTTATTTATCGAACACGATACGGAGGGCATAGTTTATATGTTCTCTAGTGTGGGCAGTAGACTTGCCAAGGGAAATAACTTTCAATTTGACATTCTATGATCTTTGCATTTATAATTATATTTAATTAATGTTCAAATGGAATGTAAAAAAAAATGTAAAATTATATAAAATAAAGTCAAATTTTCAAATCAAATCAAACTAGCTCTGACGATGTTTTCAGCTATAAGAAGATAAAACAAGAAACATCTCTCAAACCAAAGGTTCACTCCATAATGATAATAAACTATGCAATGAAATGTAAATGTAGAATTTCTCTGTGGTAAGGCCCAATGTAAGGTGTTAAAGCCTTTTTCTAAATTTATGTGGCCATCTCAGCATTACTAAGAGCCTCCTGCACTAATAATATCTACATACTTGTAATATTTTTACTCTGCTAATGCCGCCACTGGTCGCTACTCACATTAAAGTGACTATTTAATTGTCTTCACGAGGATGAGCGCACCCCGAAATCGCAAAAATAAATTCGACAGTTTTCCGACCCCGACGGGTATTGAACCCGGGTCCCTCAAGTGCAATGGCAGTGAGATATCCACTAGACTAGGAGGACAGCTTTAATGAGAATAAACTAGTTTATATAATTTTATTTCATAGATTTCACACATATATGAGAAACAAGATAAAAAACAATGGTCTGCGAAATTGGGGAAACTTGAATTTTGATACTTTCAAATCGTATTATAAAACATATAGACCCATGTATAGTGATGATAGTACATTTGGGCTGCTTGTTAAAGTGTTAACACACTTTCTAGCGGAGAGTCCTCAGTATGAAAATTTTGTATTTTTGACAAGTGTGTATGCAGATGCACCTGATCAATATGCATATGATCAATCAGCAAAGTTCGAAATAGATGATTCATTTGTTCATAATCATGTGGCAGGTATATCGTTATATATTTACTATTAAAATTAATTAATTTAAAACAAAACACTTTTTAAAATTACTTATAAAGAAACTAGTTTCGAATCATTGGATCTCATCAGTCTAGTAGAGTCGAAAGATGGAAGTTGACTGAGGATTGCTCAACACATGCTGTGTAGGGTCACGCAATGTACCATCAAAATATTTATTAAGGTGGCAACACACTTTTGTCATGATTTTAAACTTTTAGCACAATTTATTTGTGGTATATATTTGTGCACTTCTCACACTAGGTATTTGATGAGACTTTCAGACAAAATTATTACCTTTCAAATTTTGTTGTGTTTTATACCATAGCAACTAGATATGTATCTGTAAGTAGTGGCATGGCCGTTTCTGTGCTAATAGTATTCTATGATTTACCTTAAAAAATTCGGAAGCTAATAATAGTATGCTATGATTCCTCTTACGAAAATTGGAAAAACGGCCATAACTCGAAAACGGTTTGATCGTTTTTTGCCAACTATATCCCAAATGAAGGTATAAAAGGCCACCTAAAACTTTCTCGCTTTAAGATGGTATGTTGTCGTGACAATAAGTAAGATATCGACCAGCTAAATTCGGTCAAAAATTAAAAAATCAGCCGTAACTCGAAAACGGTTTGAGATTTTTTAATTCTGATATTTTAACTGGTGTTTAAGCCTATGGTTTTGGGGGGGTCCTCTCTCATCAATTCTTCAATATCTCTTACCATTATATCGCGTGACCCTAAACAGCGTTGAACAATTCTCAGTCACTCCCCATCCTTTGATTAGATACTATGTTACTAGGGATATGTAGTTCCGCCGAACTCCGTGTACGAATTGTGTGTTCGAGTCCCGCCCACAGCAAAAATTTTCTGACCCGAATTTTTCCGTTTCCGGAATGGCATGGCTGTAAAAAGGAGTACCCTGAAGTAATGCGAAAGAGGTTCCGGGACATACCATTAGTCCAAAAAAAAATAAGTATTTGTAGTTGTAAACAATACAAAATTGAAATGTTTGTAACGCTTTCTATTGCTTTCTTAATAATTTTGTACCCATTCATCCGATTGTATTTAATGCATGTTTAAGAAGCGCGAGGTCCTGGGTAGTTGCTGTCTTTGCCATATGGTAAAGATAAAATAACGTTAAAGAACATTTTCATATCTCAAAATGTATTCAAAAGATAATTGTTTCCAGTTATATTTTTGAATTAGAGATGAATATTCTATATATATAAAAACAGGCAACGTTTCTTCTTCTTACAGCATTTATGAAAATTATGTTAAACGAAGATGTGGGCTATATCGTCATAGACCCAATTCGTGGCTTTGTAAGGCCCGTTCTAGTAATGGAGAACGAAATTACTTTTGATCCTGAAGCTCTTCNATGTAAGTTTAAGAAGCGCGAGGTCCTGAATAGGTGCTGCCTTTGCCATATGGTTAAGCCAGCCCTGGCTAGTGGAGGCTATTGGAGAAAAAAAATACACTCTGACCAAAGTATTATGATATGAATAATGAAGATAAAATAACGTTAAAGAACATTTTCATATCTCAAAATGTACTCCAGAGATAATTGTTTCCAGTTATATTTTTAAATTAGATATGAATATTGTATATATAGGTACCACTTCGGTATGAGCGATAAAACAGGCAACGTTTCTTCTTCTTACAGCATTTATGAAAATTAACTTAAACGGAGATGCGGGCTATATCGTCATAGACCCAATTCGTGGCTTTGTAAGGCCCGTTCTAGTAATGGAGAACGAAATTATTTTTGATCCGGAAGCTATTCAAGGTAAGATTTACGTGTCTGGAATCAGGACCTATGTCATATAATTTTGAAAATATAATTGCCAGTACGTGGTACGTGGCTTTGTAAATCCTATTGTTTAGTCACAAAAGAGCGTCACTAGGTTTATTTAATTTAGAAGTAGGTACCACTTCGGTATGAGCGATAAAGCTGAAGTTTGAAAAAAAAAATGTCTTGCGTAGTACGAAAATAATACACCCCAGTGGCAGATACCACCGAAAATTCAGAATTGGCGAGTACCACTTCAGGATGAGGAATAAACCATCAAAGATACGAAAAGTGAAATTGTTGTTAAAGCTGTGTAGTCAAGCACGGGCAAACAGCTAGTTATCCTATAAAAAGGAAAGTATTGTAATTTGATGTTAAGTCTGAATATCAAGATTTAGACTCTGGGGACCTTTTTTATAGATAGGTAAGGAAAGTCGTGTGATGTTCACAACAGATTTTGTTTTACAGGACCAATAGCTTTCAGAATGTTACCTTCCCTTACATTGGACGCATCTGGGAACATCATTGGATATAATGACTCTTATATTATCCAAAGTGCCAATACACACCCAAATCGAACAGCAACCAATCATTTATATTATATTGAAAAACCATTTTGCTCTATGATGTATGCCACTTATAAGAAGGATCTTTTGAATCCGGTCCGTTATTTGGCTAAAAGTAACGATGCAGGACAGGTTGTAGCAAAAATTGAGCTTGACTTATTACAACAATACAGGACAGAATATGATCTTCAATTTTTTGTAAAAACATATTTGGGAGACTACTTTTTTCTTTTTTATCAATTGAACATAGTGTGTGAGGTTTGTATACAGAGTTAGGATAAAATTATATCGAACCAACGGAATTTTTAAAGATAAATCTTGTTAATTATAATTGATTATTTTTAGATTAAATTAAAACACTTACCAGAAACACTATTTATAACGAAACTATTTTCGATTCGTTCGATTCATAATCAGTCTAGTCGCAGGATGGGGTTTGACTGCAAACTCCACCCTTCCACTCGACTAGACTGATGATGAATCGAATGGTTCGAAACTAATTTCGTTATAAATAATTATGAATAGTGTTTACCTTGACCCGGGGTTCCTTTAGCCTTGAGTGTATTTGATTTTAAGCATTAGGAGTACTGGAGTTGCGGCTTAACCGGGATTTGAGTTTTCTTGCCGGTAGGTGGTTGGAATGGTTTTTCAGGTTTTGTATTATCTGGTATCATTTGTCTATACTTAGTTGGTGCTTTAATCTTATGGTTTAATTTACATTCCTTTGTTTCAGCGTAATTCTATTTCTCATGGTTATCCCTTCTTGGATTTAATTTGTCTTGGATTGTTTTAAATCTTTTATACTTTTATATGTTCTAGTGTCTTTTAATTCTGGTTACTTTGGTCTGGTATCTCTTTCCTGTTTTCTGTATTCTCTATTTTCTTGTACTCTTTTACTTTGTGCTTAAGAATGAATTCTTAATTTGATCTTGTCAATTGAGCATTGTCACAGCATTCCCGACCAGCAGGTTCCACGCTCCAACCCTACTTAGTTCAGCCTGGAGTAACGGATTGCGGGCCGGGGACAGATGTACTTGCTTATAATGCTATCTTCTTTTCTTTTCTTCTCTTCGTTGTTCTTAATTTTCTTATTATTTTTTTTTTTTTTTTTTTTTTTTTTTTTTTTTTTTTTTTTTTTTAGTGTGAATATGTCACAATTTTAGTGAGCATCATAGCATTTTATTGATGAATAACATTTATTTTCATATTTAAGTAATATATTAAAGTTCTTGTTCTAAAATTTCTTCTATCACCTCTTCCACCGCCATCCCCTCGCTCTTGTTTTTGTAATCTATAATTATGCTTTCTAGTGTTCTTTTTATTACTGTGTTCTGTATATATGCTTGAATTCTTTTACTTATTCCTATTGTTTTCATGTATTTCTTGAAATATTTTCTTAATTGTTTATTATGTAGTTACAGTTGGTTTATTTTCATCTTTCCTGTTATCAGAACAGAGCAAATAATCGGTGAAATTGATTGAATCTGGTTTCTTCATTTTTTTCTTCTTTTTTAAGTTTACTTTGTTTATTTATATATTTAATTTTATTTTGTTTTCTTCGTTATCCCTCGCTCCGGTCGGATTGTCAGAAAGGCGTCCCTCTCTTAGATCTTTCCGGAGTATCGCTGGAGCGTACTCCAGCGACTGGGTTTCTCCTACTTTCTTGAGTTCTTTGCTTGGTTCTTATCTTTTCTTTCTTTAACTTTTCCTTTTCTCTTCTTTCATTCTTTATTTCTTCCCTTTATCTGTTTATTTTATTTCTTTATTATCCCTCGCTCCGGTAGGATTGTCAGAGAGGCGTCCCGCACTTAGATCTTACCGGAGTATCACTGGAACGTTCTCCCGCGACTGGGTTACTCCTACAGTCTTGAGTTCTTTGCATTATATATATGTAGTGCGGCGTCACAGCCTCCGCATTACTATTCCATCTTAAATATTTTCGTTCGACACAGATTATTTATCTTCATGTTTAATAATTCTTTATTGTTTACAATTTTTAACGTGCGTCGCAGATTAATTCATCTTTGTTGGCATATACTTTACATTTAAATTTTCATCGTCTTGTGCATATTTAATATAAAGTGATGTTTTCTTCAATCTCGACAATAAATTCTGAATTAGCAGTTTTGCGGGGTCACAGCCTCCGCATAGCTTGGTGTTCATCTTCTCAGATGTATTAGATACATATTTATAATTTTCAAATATAATATATGCAGTTGTAAATTTGTCTATATTGTAGATACAATAATATGATTAACATTTAACATAAAACATTAACATCCATTGAGTTACTATCACAGTCTAATTCCTGGTATCTTAATTGCTAGTATTTTCTTGAGTACTCTCAAAATGTTAAGAATATATAATTATTTAATATGTAACTCATATTGATACGTTACGTGGTAACTTGGCTTGGATTTGATTTTCTAGGCTCCTCAGTTGGGGGAGATCCAAATTTCTGTAAAATCTCTCTTCCTTCTGAAGTTATGGCCAAATCCTCCAGTCTAAGTAGTGGAGAAATGTTTTCCAGAGAGCGTCTGATTTCAACAAAATCCGGGCAGTGGAGGATTCTATGAGGAACCGTGTCCTCCACCCAGCATTTCACACAGTTTCCATCTTCGCTAGGGAATTTTAAGTATTCATTTTCTGTAGTCTGTACATCTTGCAATGTCCTGTTAGTGTTCTGGTGAGATTCCGGTTGAGCGGGAATTTCATCTCCAGCCGTTTTCTGATGTCTGGAAAGAAGGCATGTGTCGTTCTGGCAGTAGTACAGCTATGCCATTCACTTTGCCACTTATTGAGGGTAATTGATCTTAATTTTTCCTTCAATTCTTCTAGTCTTCCGCAGTTCACTGTTTCTCCTAGATGTAGCACAGTGGTGGACCCACTTCTAACGATTACCAGGGCTCTGATTTCACTTGCAATCATGTCTAATGGCAGTTCCCCGGATAGTACCTGGGTCGCAGCGTGCCTGACAGACGCCGCCGCAGCACAGATGGCTATCGTGCTGAAGCGTTTGCACGTCCTCAGCTTATTCGCTATATTTCTCCTGTTGGAGTAAATTTTATGATACCAGGCTACTACCCCGTAGGTCACTTTTGGGAATACTGCGCCTCGATATATGTGAGTCAGAGCCCTAGGGCGGTCACTCCAGTTTTTCATATAGTGCCTTCTGAACAGTGAAGCTGCGGATGGCAGCTTCAGTTTGCTGGAGAACAGGAAGTTGATAATTTCTTCCTTCGTCCAGTACAATCCGAGATATTTAACATTACTGGCTCGTCGGATATTCTTTCCCTCTATTTTTATTCGCGGGTATTATCCCTTGTGAAAGTATTTTTTAGCATGATATATTGACATTGGTCAGGAGCCACTTTTAGACCATTTTCAGCAATCCAGCGGTAAATTATGTTAATCACTTCCTCTCCCTTGTCTTGTAGGGTCTGCCAGGTTCTCGCTCCGACAAATGCTGCTATGTCATCAGCATACGCAAGCATCCGACAATTTTCGGAAAGCTCAGATCGTGATAAGGGATCAATAATTAAATTCCACCCATCAGGACCCAGGATTGATCCCTGTGGGCATCCTTTGGTTGTTAGTTAGGAGACTTCACAGCCTTCTGTTCGAAAAATGACTTTCCTGCCATTGGAGTAGCTGGCCATGATTCCCAGAGTGGATGTTGAGTCTTGTAGTCGTTGCAAAACCGTGCCCCATCGCACATTGTTGAAGGCGCCCGCTATATCTATTAAAATTGTCATTACATATTTCACCGTGCAGTTGTCCACGAATTTCATAAGTTTCATTTGAGCTTTACTGGTGCTTGATTGTTGTACAAAGCCGAATTGATATTGTGAGTACATTGGCTCTCCACTTTCTTGGCAGATTCTGGATCTTATAATTCTAAGCAGTGTTAGTGGTCTGTATGACTTGATGAGTGCAGGATGTTTGTCGGGGCCTTTGACAATGTGCTTCAGAAGGCCAACTTTCCAGGCAGCGGGAAAGTATACCAGATCAACACATTCATTCATTATTCCTTGTAAGGCTTCCATTGTTATATCACTGGATTCCTTTATGGCTCTACCCGGGATTTTGTTGGCCTTAATTTTCCTGATTGCGTCCAGAATTTCGTCCCTTGATATAGGTATTGAGTTGTTGGACGTATTTTCTAGATTATGTGGTAAGGATGTATCAGTGGGTGCAGACGGTATCAATGCATTGAGGTGTTCCCACATCGTTTCTTGTATATTATCAGTGTGCCCCGCAGTTGAGACGGCTCAACTGCGACTAAGAGATTACGGGGTAGCGTTTTCCCAGCTGATATTTTATACAGTATTCCAAACGGGTTTTTGTTAATGTCTTCATGTATATGTCTGTTTCATGAGGAAGATTTGGCATTCCTTATTGCAGCTTTATATAATGTTCCCTTCTCCACTCTCCAAGTCGCTGACTTCTCAATTCTGGGTCTCGAGTTCTTTGGAACCGCTTCCTTGCCTGATTAGTCATTTTATTTCGTTGCTCAAGTTGGACAGACCATGTGCCTCTGAATCGACATGTTTTTAATTTTTCCAGTGTTTCCTGGCATGTTTGTAGATATGCCCTGCTCAGAAGCTCAACCTCCTTATCAACGCTTTCATAGGAGCTATTTTTGTGTTACGGTTAATTTCCGATAGAGCCGCCTCCAGATTTAAGGAGAGAGATCGTCGAAAACGGTCCCAGTCCGAATCTCTTAAGTTGAATCTGTTTGATTCGCTGCATCAGCTGATGTTCTGCTAATGCTTTACGTAATAAGCCCATGATTACTGCTGATCTCCTTATCCAGCACTTTCAATTCTTGGACATCCAGATTAGAGTTGCATGTGGTAAATGCTACATCGATATTGGAGCATCCAGAATGTTTCTTCGAGAAAAAGATCAGAAGTAATGAAGAAATAAAAGATCAGAAGTAATGAAGAAACATGAAATCTTACATTTTACAAACTTACACCATTATATAATAACATCGAACCATTATTATGAAGAACAATATAGACAAACAGAAAAAACAACATAGAATACAAGACGAACTTATTATAAATTACCTAATATAAAGAACAAATATGGAAAAGTACATTTAAGTAGACAATTCCGAAGTTATTAAATGAACAACCATACAACCTAAATAATATAATGAATCCAAAGAAGATGAAGGAACAACTAAAAAAATATTATTTGTATCAAATTCATTATGAAATATAAAAAAGAAAAAGAAAAAAAAATGGAGAAAAGGAGATAAAGGAAGATTAAAAAAAAATTAAGAAAATTATTTAAAAGAAGATGAAAAAAAAAAAAAAAAATAAGAAAATGATTTAAAAGAAGATGAAAAATTATTTTAAAGAAATTTCAAAACTACCTCGTTTTATGTCCCACTCCTCCGACCCTAATTAGTTCAGCCCAGAAGGGCGGGACGCTAGCCGGGGCTATCTTAGATTTCGTTGGTTAAATTTCTATTAGCTACAAGATTTGTATGTTCAAACGGGTAATTTTGGACTTAGAATATTTTTAACTAGTAATTTATGACTTAGAAAATTTTCGACTTGTAGTAAATTCATTTTATTTGCAAAAGTAAAATTTACAATGAATGAATGAAAGTCTCCTTTCATTTCAACTACATCAAAATATTATAATATATTTGGATAGTCGGCGCTGCGCTATCCAGACACCAATTTTCCAAAATAGTCATTTTCGATATTTAGTTATCATTTTCTCAAGTTTCGTACACTCGAACGGGATATTTTTGTGTAGCGTTTGTTCCCATCTCTTGATCTTTTTCTTCAAGACGCGTCCCGCCGTCCTCTTCAGCCACTGATGGTGATCAGTGGTATTGAAGACGGCGGGTTTAGGTGTTGCCTTGCTCTAGCTTATGAAATTGCTAGGCTCTGCGTCTGTGATCAAATTTTAGCCCAGGCGTCAGCGCGGTTTCCATCTTTTACCATCTGTGTCTTGTTTGCTGACACTTGGTTTCCAGAGTGAGCCACAAGGAGGCCTTCGATCGTAACAATCCGACATTGATAGTGTAACCCAGCGCTTCTATGAAGTTCTCTTAACCGGTATCGAGATTTCAACTTCAATGAAGAGGGTCTTTCATTCGTCGTTTCCCCGTCTGGTTTACGGGGGTGTTTAAATCTCCCGCCATAAAGTCCAAGCGAGGATACTCCGGAACTGAATCTTATCGGGATTATAGGAAATCATATATTCATTCTGACTACATTCGATTCTCTTTACTTCAATCTCGCTGTAATTATCTTAACAATAAATGCTATGGTGAATTTCTTCGTAAATCAGATGAGAGTCTTCACTCTGACTATCTTCACTTCAATATCGCTGTAATTATCTTAACAATAAATGCTATCGTGAATTTCTTCGTAAATCGGATGAGAGTGTTTGTTCTGATCCTCGATATAATGGGAAATTCGGTAATATGACACGCAAGGTTGACGGCTTTCTTCAGGATATGTATCTTAATAACCAAACAAGTAGCAGTGGCCTCCGAAGATTCAGTTCCGGAGTATCCTCGCTTGGACCTCATTGACTTCAACTCTTGTTCTTTCTCTTGTACTTTAATGGCCCTATGTTCTCTTCCATCCAATTTTTCATCTGGCCCTGACAATGTTCCGCCTTTTATTTTAAAAAACAGTGCCCCTTTTTTAGCGGATCCTCTTACTCGCCTGTTTAACAGATATCTCTGTCTTCTGGAGTGTTTATATTCTTTTGGAAATCTAGTGTTTTATTTCCTATTCATAAGTTTGAAGATGGATCAAACATTGCTAACTACCGGGGTGTTTGTATACAATCCGCTATTCCCAAGGGTTTGGCTAAGGTGATTTCTTTGCGTCTTTCTTTCGCTTCTCGAAATTTTGTATCTGATCACCAGCACGGCTTCACAACCAAGAGATCTACAGTTAGGAATCTTCTGTGTTTCCCGCATGATATTTTGTGCGTTTTCAGTCAGCTAAAGATGTTCATGCTATCTATACAGATGTGGCAAAGGCATTTGATATCGTGAATACGAAATTTCTCCTTGCTAAGCTTGGGTCTTAGGGAATTGGGGAGCCGTTTCTTCGGTGGCTGGAGCATTCTCTCGAGGGACGTACTCAAATCGTTTAAATTGGTGATTCTAGATATACATCTATTCTGGTTTCTTCTGGTGTAGGCTAAGGTACCAATCCTAGCACGCTGATCTTCAGCCTTTTCTTCGACCTTCAGAAAGTTGTCGTTAAGTCTTCTTTGCAGATGTTCGCTGATGACGTCAAAATCTATCAGTCCATTTCCTATCTTGGTGATTGTCTATCTCTTCAGCAGGATCTTAATTCTTTCTTTCGGTGTCTTACTTTCAATGGTTTGCAACTTATTCTCAGTAAGTGTGCCATCATGCACTTCCATTTTCAATACCATTGAATTTCATTACCATGTTTACACCCAGCCTCTGAAAGATGTCGATCAGATCAGGGATGTGGGGATAATCTTTGATCGTAAAGTCTCTTTTGCCGACATTATCACTAAGCTTTCCATGCGGTGTCATGAACTTCTAGGTTATATTTCCAAAACATCCAAAGGCCTATCTTCAAATTCATTTCGTCTTGCCTTGGTTTGTTCTCTCCTGGATTTCGCATGTGTTGTTTGGTCTCCTTATTACCAAATTTATGATCATATGTTAAATAGGGTTCAAAATCGCTTTCTCTTCTATTTTAAGCTTCGTTATTCTTTTACCGATGCAAATGTCGAATCACTTGGGGATCGTCGTCTTCTGGCTGATTCTATGTTTCTTAGGAACTTGGTCAACGGAGGCGTTGATTGTGCCGAATTGCTGAGTTTAGTGCCTTTCAACTGTCATAGAAAACTTTGCCGCGGAGATACGTTCTACGTGATTTCATATGGCACTAATTATACTTTTTATTCTCCTCTTAACAGAATGATGAGGGCTGAGAATCACACTCAGCAGTAATGTGGTTATCGGATGACGTGCAAGGTTCCCATACCTTGTGAAATTATTGACAGATTACCTACTAGCTTTTTTATTATTTTACCGCTTGTCTATATCTAGAGTAGTTCCCAAGATATTGGGGGTGGGGTGACACTATTGCCTTACCCTGTATATATAATGGAGAAGAATATAAACAATGTTTGTCTTCCCACTGATTTGTAGACATCTGTGAAAACTTGGAGACAAGATTGGCCGATTTTAACAATCTTGCTGATAGTAATCCCGATCTTGATATTTCCTAATATAAAGTAAACATATTTTTTTTTCTTCTTTCAGCGCGATGCCCTTGATGCCTTACTAACCAATAATAATGCTACAAATATGGGCCATGCAAATGCCAGAATATATCAATCAAAAATGAAAGACATTAGAAGTGTTGCTACTGATTTTTATTTCATTGATTTTTATAGACAATTGATTGCCAATCCAGAATGAAATGTTGTTCACTATCAGACTACACATCAAGTATACAATCAGCATACAGGGTTTTCATTATCATACCACCCATCAGGTATACAATCAGCATACATGGTGTTCATTATCATACCACCCATCAAGTATACAATCAGCATCCAGGGTGTTCATTATCATACCTCCCATCAAGTATACAATCAGCATCCAGGGTGTTCATTATCATACCTCCCTTCAAGTATACAATCAGCATACAGGGTGTTCATTATCATTTTTAATACGAACCCATATTTTTTTATTACTTTCCTTATCCTATAAAAGGAAAGTATTGTAATGGTCTGAAATCGTTCTAGAAATCGTTAAGAATGTATAAATAGAGGGGACCACGAGTAAAAACCATGTCAGTCTAGTTTTGAGAGCGAAGTCAGTCAGTGAGTTTTAAAAGTGATTTTTTTTTTCGTGTGTGAATTACGAAGTTTTTTGGGTGTTTTGAATACGGTATTTGCGAAGTTGAACAGTATACAACTTTTTGTTACCTTTTTTTTTTGTAATTTTTTTCTTTAATAAATAGTTTTAGGTTTCTTTTCTATTTTTTGAAAAAGTTAGTTAACGCGTTCTTAATTAACGACGACTTAATCCTCGAACCCTAAGTCTACAACAGTATCTTTGCATTCAATTCTGACCCTTTTTAACTAAACTTTTTAAATTTTCATATTCGCCTTTGGCATGTGCAATAGATGAACTTTAACTTTCATCTTAGTTTAGTCCGTCAATGGGAATGCCTTTTATGGGCGCCTGAAAAATTGTCAAAAATTCATACTTTTTTTCCTTCTTCTATTTTCCACCTCGCGCTTACCACGGCCACTGTGTTGAACTTTAGGAAGCGGGATTTTATATTTTTGGTTCTCCTGGCCTTAACTCGAGATTTTCATAAAAAAAAAAATCCCCGCGGACACTTTCTGTCGCTTTAGCGGCATTCTCTATATCTCTGGTCCTGATTGTCCTAGAAAGCTTTGCAGGTTTATTACTCGTTGCAATATCAATTTTTTATACTCTATGTATATATATATAAAAAATGAATGTTTGTGTGTGTGGGTGTGTGTTTGATACGTTTAATAATAATCAGAGGTACCCCATCAAGACTGCGTGTTGGTGAAGGGAGTGAGGAAATCAGACTAAAATTCTGAAATCGTTTGGGGTTGGGTCGGAATTTAAAGTCATTAGGTATTTCGAAGAACGGAAGAGTGGATAGCGGGGCCCAAAATAGATTTCATGTATTTTTTTGGGTGTTGACTTGGCGGAGAATTTTTATAGCACGCAGTGCTATTTTTGGGGGGATCTAATAACTTTTTGTAGCAAGGAAATATGTATTTAAATAATGGTTAAAGGCCAAAGATCTTACAAAAATATCATATCTGAATCATAAACATCTATCTTCAAACTATAATCCAAAGAACGTCCGGTAGAAAAAACATGGTCCAACCGGTCATTTCCTTGAGGGAGCTAGACGTTTTTCTTCATGTACTTTCATATTTGTAAAAGAAATTTTTTAGTAAAAAATTTAGAGAAAAAATTTTAGTACCATAATAAGAGTTTTAACACCCCAATATGATACCATAAATACAGATTTCTTCAACAATACACATCAAGATATCAGTAAAAAATGTACCCCAGGTATCTATGGCGGTGCCAAGTTCCACACAATTATTTCCTTGATAGCGCTGAGCATTTTCTGGTATGAACTTCCAGGTTCACTAAATCCTAACTAAAGAAAAATATAAACTTGTTAACAGTTTATTTGTCTGGTATAACACCCCGTATATTTTCGGTACTCATTGTGTAACTCTGGTTAATTTGGTGACATCTATAAATGACAACTCATACGTCCATATCGGTTCGTTAGTTCGGAAAATTTATAATATGCGTATCAAATAAGTACCCGCAATTTTCAGGGTTTTTGAAAATTTGGGGCTGAAGGACCAACTGGGGGACAATATAAATAACAAAAGACACATCTGCCACGCACGAGAAAAAAATAAGCTAACGTTCATTAAAATCGGTCTAGTAGTTTCCGCTCTAGGCACGTCAACATCAAAGAAGAAGAAGCAGACGATGAGACGATGAGTGTACTTTTCAGAAGCCTAAGATATGTCCGACTTGACTCGATGGATTTTGTTGAAACTTTATATTTTTCGTCTTTGAGTTTGCCCCTACTTAGGATCGTAGGGAAAAATCATTTTTATCTTGAGGTGTGTAGTTTTTCTTTTGGCAAGATCCGAAATCGGCAATGTAAGCTGTGGCGTATAATATAATCTTGGTAGCTACCGCATTTTTTGACTTGGCGAGGCAGAGCACTACCGCGCTTCTTAATTAATATATTTATTATTTTTGATTGATATATTATTTTATCTTTATTTTATATTTCATTTATGTAATTGTTAAAATTGTAATTCCTAAAAAAAAAGTAGGCTCTCCCGGGGAAATTGAATAAAGAAATAAAATAAATATACATAGAGACGTGAACATACGTATCTATATTGAAGTGATCAATCTGTATATGAAATATTATGTAAACATCCTGTATGCTTCTCCTTTCTATTTTTAGATTTCTCCTACTGCTTACAATGAATCCTCGAGACCTGCAGGAGGGTGGTCGGGGTGAATATGAATGAATATTTCCCATTCGAGAAAAACGTAGAAGGGTTGCGTACTAGAAAAATCTATTATCCTAGAACGCAACCTTCGAGAAGTTTCGAGATAAACTATAGGGACGTATAAATACAGGGGTCGCGAGTAGGAGTCAGTCAGTATGATTTTGGAAGCGAGATCGATAAGTTGAATTTTCTAAGTGATAAGTTCGTTCAGTGAGTGATTAATTCGTGTGTATTTTCGAGTGTTTTAAATACGGTATTTGCGAGGTGACAGTATACGACTTTTTGTGTTACGTTTTTTTATTTATTTATTGTAATTTCTATTTTTTTAATAAATTATTTTGAGTTTTTATTTTATTTATTTTTAAAGTTAGTTAACGCGTTTTTAATCCACAACTACTTAATCCTTGAACCCTAAGTCTAGAACAATACGTATACATTCATAATTATTCATACGTATCCATACATAGATACTAGGGTGGGTCGATTTTTTTTTTTAATTAACGCTATAGCGTGGAAAAGTTGTGGGTGATCGAGATAAGACTTTTGAGTCAAAAAGAAAAATTAAAATCGGACCATGTCTTCCGATCGCGCAATGACCTTGAAATTTTACTAAAAATCGCAAAAGTGTCATTTTTTTGACCAAAATTTAAAAAATAAGTAACTATATTTTTAAACTTCCTATAGCTATTACCACATTCACCAAGAAAACTGGAACCTGTAAAACGAAAATCTGACCTTAAATTCTGGTCGCGCAACGCGTCTAAAATTATTTTTATGTATGTTTTACCTGTCGGAATCGATTTTATTAATAACAGGAATGGAAGACAAATTAATAACACTAAAGATTGTTTTCAAAATATTTTTGCATAATATATACTTGCACCTACTCTTCGCACGTTTATTTCTATTTACTCACCATGAGGAGGCGGCTGCAAGACGAGTTCCAACCACACCCTACTCAACCAAACATACAAGGGTGTCATTATTATGGATTTAATTTAAAAATAAATATTTTCTAACATTTACAATTAGCATGTTATTTAAAGATTACACTCACTATTCCTCATTTTGCACAAATGAGATTTTTGTGAAGATTCAGCATCATTTTTCTTGAT
This sequence comes from Pachypsylla venusta, assembly GCA_012654025.1. Lineage (NCBI taxonomy): Eukaryota > Metazoa > Arthropoda > Insecta > Hemiptera > Aphalaridae > Pachypsylla > Pachypsylla venusta. The sequence continues at coordinate 40,027,874 of CM022877.1, read as the reverse complement.
ACAAGAGTAGTTCTAATAAGGGCTTTCATTTCATCATCGGTTATCTTATTTAGCTAGGGAGGTGAATGTAAATGCGAAGTTTGCAAATCACTCATTTGTGCGTAGTCTTCATCTGGAAAATTTATTTTGGTTATCTTCAAAATTCTTATATCTCCTCCCAATGTAGCTTTCAATATTCTCCGAAGAGCTAGCTTTCTTACATCGGCTCTTTCATCAAAGATCATAGCCACAAGAATAACAATTTTGGCGAAAGCACTATTTAAAATGATTGATTGACAAACTTGCCATTTATAGTCACCTCCTTTGCTAGATAAGATAACCGATGATGAAATAAAAACCCTCATTGCGTCCGGCACCGTACCAAATTGGAAAGTCAAAGGTTTTCCTTGTCATAATCAAGCAGTTGAAAGATGTGTTAAATTGATAACGGAAGCATCTGGCAAAGTTGACAGAACCATTGTCAGAGACGGATTTATTAGAATTAATCTTGTTTCAAGAAAAATGAGCCTAAATTTTCATAAACATTATTTATTTCAACGTGCGAAACATGAAAAAGTGAGTTTAATCTTTTAGTAACATGCTAATTATAAGCATTAGAAAATATTTATTTTAAAATTAAATAAAACGAATTTCTGGTGGTGTTTTGTTTTAATTTAATAAATTAAAAAAAAAAAAAGAGTCTAAATATCGTCAATAATGTGTTTATAATAATGACACCCTTGTATGGTTGGTTGGGTAGGATGTGAGTAGAACTCGTCTTGCAGCCAGCTCCTCGTGGTGAGTAAATGGAAATAAACGTGCGAAGAGCTGAAAAGTACACGTACCTTACATATGCAAAAAGATTTTGAAAATTATCTTCATCCGTTTTCTTGGTAAATGTGTTAATAGATATAGGAAGTTAAAAAAATATGGTTACTTAATTTTTTAATTTTTCAAAATTTCAAGGTCATTGCGTCTAAATTTTTTTTTTTTTTTAGTTTTACATGTTCATCTGGTCTATTGAAAGCTTAAAACAGGGAGTTTAAAAAATTTGCCTACCTATTTTTTTATTTTTGTCGAAAAAGTACCTATTTTTCCCAAAAATCGAAATTTCAAGGTCGATGCGCGATCAGAAGACATGATCCAATTTTTTTTTTGACTCAAAAGTCTTATCTCGATCACTCACAACTTTTTCGCGCTATATAGCATTAATTAAATTGTTTTTCGATCCACCCTTAGGTATACATACAAACTTATACAATATATATACATGCGCATACGATATACATAAAAACTTATACAATATACATAAATACCTATACAATATACATACGTACGTATACAATATACATAAATACGCATACGATATACATACAAACTTATACAATATACATACATACGTATACAATATACATATATACCTATACAATATACATAAATACCTATACAATATACATACATACCTATACAATATACATAAATACTAAAACAATATACATACATACGTATACAATATACATAAATACCTATACAATATACATACATACGTATACAATATACATAAATACCTATACAATATACATACATACCTATACAATATACATACATACGTATACAATATACATAAATACCTATACAATATACATACATACGTATACAATATACATAAATACCTATACAATATACCTATTTTTTCCAGACGATTTCAAATGTTATTGAATAGGTATATAATAAACAAAAAATGTATGAGTTACAGTAATTGCACGGAACATGTGGGTAATCAGTGGAGGATTCAGCGTACAAGCAACATAGGCCATGGCATAGGACTGCAGAATTTACGGGCGGCAATATATGGAGCAACTTAAATATGGATTTTTTTTTTTTTTTTTTTTTTTTTTTTTTTTTTTTTTTTTTTTTTTTTTTNNNATTGAAAATCAGAAAGATACTGTACAGTTTGCATTATACATAGCAAACTCCAACTGCCGTAAAGCTGTCAAATTGTATCAGAAAGATACAATTTGACATCTGGCCTAGGGGGGGCAGCTGAGATCTGCATGTCGGGAGGGAGGGGGTTCGATAAAGTAAATCGTTCCTCTTTTTTACTTATTATTAAAATAAACCCCAGGGGTAACTGATGATTAAGTTATTGGGGAGGGGCGACCCCAGGGCCCGAGCAAGTGGTTGATGATTCCTGGATAGTTACAAGTATCAGTAACGTTCCAGGAAGTAGTGTGGTAACATTTTAATACTACATGAACATCAACTGTGATCGCTCAATGGAAAAAAAACGATTTTTATTAAGACCTCGGAAAAACGCTACATCCTGGGGGGCAGCACCAGGACACCTCTGGAGCCACCGCTAGAACTGATCCCAGGGAGACAAGAAGAATGCGACAGACTGCGACCGGGGTACCTGAAAACATCATTTGAAACCAACCAAAACAACACAATGGTAGAAACTCAAATCAACAGTATAAGAGTTATCGACACTCGAGAATAGAATCAACCAATGACAGAATAAACGCCAACGGTGAGATAACTCTTCAACTCAAGGACTTGAACTCAAATTAAATACAAAGGAATGGATCCACCTAAAAGCCCGCATATTCCAAACCAGAAAACATCAATCAAGTTTGCCAAAAGTGTTGATACATTAAACATGCACGTAATACCCGAATTCCTTGACATTCAAACATTTACTAATCTACACGACTTGGTGTATTAACAGCAGCTTTGGTGAATCAAACTGCCAGCGTGGAAGAAGAGACTAATTAATAAAGTTGAAATAAAAAGGGCTGGGATAGCAAGACTTATAGAATATACAAATGGAAATATGGGTAATAAGTTGATTAAAAAGGTGAACAAAATATTTGAGAAATATAAAATCCACATACCAAGAGATAGCTCCAATACTGTACCACAAGACTTCTTAGATACGTTGCAACAAAAGTTATCTGTGTTCAGTTCCAGACTAAAGAGGTATACGAAATGTGATAGGAGAAAACAAGAAAACAGCGAGTTTCAGAACAACGAGAAAAATTTTTATAGAAAGATTAAAACAAAAACAACGAATGAAGACATACCCAATGAAGAACAAATTACAGAATATTGGGAATCAATATGGAACCGAGAGACGCCATGTGATCTTGAAACTAGCGGATGAAGAGAGAAGAAGAAGAAAATACCAATATAACATCTATGACAAAACCAGCGGTATCAGAAGAAGTACTAAAAGAAATAATTATGAAAAGTCATAATTGGAAAAGCTCTGGCTGTGATAAAATTCGTAACTATTGCTGTAAAAAAACAACACTCACATCAAGCAAACTGAGTTTATCAATGAATTCATTTTAAACCCAGACCACATTCCTCCATTTATAATGGAAGGCAAAACATATCTACTACCAAAAGGCAAGTTCAGCAGAGATTCCTTGAAGTATAGGCCAATCACTTGCTTGCTGACTATCTATAAGACCATGACAGCATGCCTTACTCATCTCTTAAACAAACATGAAGAAAACCAAAATGTAATGGATGAGGAACAGGAAGGATGCCGGAAGGGCGCTAAAGGATGTAAAGAGGTGTAATACTCAGAGAAGTCAAGAAGAAAACCAAAAACCTATCTTGTTGTTACGTGGATTACCAGAATTCTTATAACAGCGTACATTGATGGGGTATTTAAGATTAAGGTCTTGCAACTATACAAAGTCTACCCCATATTGATGGAATGCCTTCACCAAATGATGCAATCCTGGAACCCAGCATACACCTAACGGCGAAACAAACATCTATAACCAGGGAGATTCTTTGAGTCCATTGTGGTTTTGCCTAGCATTAAATTCGCTTTCCAAAATGTTCACTAGAACGAAAAGAGGATACACCTTAAACAACCAAGTAAAACACACCATCTCACAGCAGATACACATGGATGGCTTGAAACTATACGCGGCATCCCATGATCAACTGAAAGAATTAGTAGGAATAGTGGAACAGTTCTCCAGGGATATATGTATGTAATTTGGGCTTGACAAATACAAGGTGATAAATATCGATACGGGAAAGTCCCAAACCGGCGAAATTCAACTAGCAGAAGGAGGATTGAACGAGATCTTTATAAATAACTGGAATATCAGCAAGCTAGATCAATTGACCATTAAAGTACGAAAGAGACTTTAACTGGGGAATACGTTAATAGAATATATCGATCAGAGTTAAACAGTAAGCACCTCTTCAAAGCCATTACATGTTAGCTATTCTGATATATTCAAGGAACTACTGTTACAAGGAAAATAATATTGATTTTACAATGGAAAAATAGACGGAAAGCTGGTAAACAAAAACAAAAAAATGGTGCGGAAAACCGTACTAGACTTTCTCATCCTTAATCATTCCATCAGACTACTACCGAGTGTAGATGTTGCTCTTCTAAAGTTTTAAGTTTTTTAATTAATACCTATTATTGTTATATTTCTATTTTCCGTTTATGTTGACCATTATTTTAAAAATATTTTGCAGACTTCGGCTGCGGACTTTGCTCTTTAGTGATAGTATTATATTAAAAAGATTATACAGCCTTCAGCTACGGACTTTGCACTTTAGTGATAGTATTATTTTAAAAAGTTTTTGCAGCCTCCGGCTGCGGACTTTGCTCTTTAGTGATAGTATTATTTTAAAAGATTTTGCAGCCTTCGGCTTCGGACTTTGTTCTTTAGTGATGGTATTATTTTAAAAAGATTTGGCAGCCTTCGGCTGTGGACATTACTCTTTATTGACAGTATTATTTTGAAAGATTTTGCAGCCTTCGGCTGTAGACTTTGCTCTTTAGTGATGGTATTATTTTAAAAAGTTTTGGCAGCCTCCGGGTGTGGACATTACTCTTTATATTATTTTGAAAGATTATACAGCCTTCGGCTGTAGACTTTGCTCTTTAGAGATGGTATTATTTTAAAAAGATTTGGCAGCCTTCGGCTGTGGACATTGCTCTTTAGCGACAGTATTATTTTGAAAGATTTTGCCGCCTTCGGCTGTAGACTTTGCTCTTTAGTGATGGTATTATTTTGAAAGATTTTGTAGCCTTCTTCAGTGACAGTAGTTTTTTAACAACGTCAGCAGTCTATATTTTTTTAAAAAATAATTTCATGTGTCCCAACTAATGTTTTTTTTTTGAAGCCAAAGTTTCTACAAAATACCAAAAATTGTCAATTAGTACATAATTACCAAATTTTATCAAAATTAGACAACTTTTTTGTTTTTTTATTTTTGAGACCCTACCGGGGCTCGAAAACCATTATTCCTACAAAATACTAAAAATCGTCAAATATAATACTTGAGTGACTGTGCATACCAAATTTTATCAAAATTAGACAAATTTTATGTTTTATCATATTTGGGGCCCTAAAAGCAAAGAATCTACAATTCACCAAGAATTGTTTAATATAATATTTGGGTGGCTGTGCATAGCAAATTTGATCAAAATCGGACGAATTTTATGTTTTTTTCATTTGTGGGCCCCTGCCGTGGTCCCAAAACCAAAATTATTAAAAGAAATACAAAAAGTTGTCAATTATAATACTTGGGCAATGCTGCATACTAAATTTTATCCTGCCGGGGCCCCAAATGCAAAAAATCTACAAGACACCGAAAATTGCCAAATATAATACTTGGGTGGCTGTGTGCATACCAAATTTTATCACAATCGGACGAATTTTATGTTTTTTTGATTTGTGGGCCCCTGCCGGGGCCCCAAAACCAAAATTACTACAAAATACTAAAAAATGTCAATTATAGTACTTGGGCAACGGTGCATACCAAATTTTACCAAAATCAGACAAAATTTATGTTTTTTCATATTTGGGGCCCAGCCGGGGCCCCAAATGCAAAAAATCTAAAAAATACCAAAAATTGTCAAATATAATACTTGTGTGGCTNGGCCCCAAATGAAAAAAATCTACAAAACACCAAAAATTGTCAAATACAATACTTTGTTGGCTGTGTATACCAAATTTTATCAAAATCGGACGAATTTTATGTTTTTTTCAATTGCGAACCCCTGCTGGGGCGCACTGGCGGTGCCCCTGTCAAAAACTCACCCACATGGGAGCATGGGACCATTTTTTATATATAAATGAACAAATACCCTATTTAGCTACCCATTTTAAATTTAATCATAATTGCTTGTGTGGTTTGGATTTTAGAGATTTTGTCCAATTGCGAATTCTTGGTCCTGAACTGGGGGGAGGCTCTGACTAAAAGCTGAAAAACAGTTAATATAATGAGTCCAATAATCCCTTTAGGCTGTAGCATCAATTGTTTTGAATTTTAAGTAAATAAAATGGACCGTTTTCTTTTAAATCGATAGTTAATTGAAGGAGCTTATTGGGCCCCACTGACGGGGCCCCTAAGAAAAACGCACATAAATGGGCCCATTATCTTTTTTTTTTTCATAAAAAGATGCCATATTTACCCATTTTAAATTTCATCAAAATTGGTTATTTAGTTTTCATTTTAGAGATTTGGTCCAATTGCTACATTCTTGGTTCTAAACCGATGGGGGGAACTCTGAATAAAAGTTTAAAAACAGTGGTTAAATAAAATTTGAATGATCCCGGCTCTAGACATTATTTAAAAAAAAAATCATGTGAAATTACTAATCTGTTTTATTTAATAGGGATTTCCATTTTAAGGACCTGACAGGGATACACCATCGTGAGACCACTTATTCTAGATAAAATGATTCCATAATTATTGCTTTTAAATTTGGTTATGTGGTTTGGATTTTAAAGATTCGGACCCCAAAAACCTGTTCGGGGGGCTAGGACCGCCCCTGGGGGTGATATCGAGAAAAAGAAAAATATGGGTCGGGCTTTTTGCCCAAAGATGACCTGTACCAAATTTCATCAAAATCGGACTAGTAGTTTGGCTTCCAGAGCTCTGCACACTATTCCGTATGTACGGTGTACGTCGGAAATATCGGTTTTTTGGACCCCATGGCTCCAAATATTTCCAAACTTCGGGGGCTAGGACTGCCCCTGTGGGTAATATCGAGAAAAAGAAAAAAATTGGTGTCTTTACTTATGTATGTACGCGCGTGAGAAGTTACACTTCTGTTTAAAAATAAATTTAAAAATATTTTAAAAAAAACATATTACCCAACCCGGAAGTGAACTCAGAACCTATGAAACAAAGGCCTTGCTACTGAGCCACAATGTTCTATGGATAATGAATGAGAAAACACAATATTTAAATTTAACTCTCATTACTTTTTCATAACTAATTTCCATAATTTTTTCATATTCAAAACCGAACTTCGTTTCGAGAAGATGAGAGAGAGGGAGAAAAATTATAAATCTGACTTTTACATTAGAAATCATACCACATACCACACATAGATTACATACTACCTACCCGTTTGTTATCCTATGTAGAACATGGGGAGTAGTAACGGGTTGTTAAGCTGCGCAGAACGTGTTGCGAGTAGTAGTGGGTTAGGTTCCAAAAAAATTAAAATGCGTGTTGAAGCCTGCTTAGTTTAGGCTGTTTCTGCGACCCAGCCTAACCTTGCGCAGCCTTCAACACGAATTTCAATTTTTTTGGAACCTAACCCAATACTACTCCCAACACGTTCTACCCAACAAACTCGGTGGTTTTTAGGTCAGTTCTATGATTTTGATTCAGAAACAGCAACTTCAATACTATTATTTCAGGAAGCATGTTAAATCGGCCGTACCTCGGACGCTTGTAGATTTCTGATATACGGTTGTAGGTCTAGGTTTTATATGGAGTGGGATAATTTTTTCTGTATCTCTTACTGTTTCCAGTAATATTCTATGATTTCCCATACAAAAGATGTCATTTAAGTCGAAAAACGTGAACTTTTTTGCTGTCACCCATCCTTCGTTTGTGCCGACTTGGTGTAGCTTAACATTAGAGTTGCAAAATTGTCCTAAATGAAGGAGTAAGATGTCACCTAAAACTTTCTCGCTTTGATTTGATATGTCGTCGACACAAATTTCGAGAAAAAATGTCATTTAAGTCGAAAAACGTGAACTTTTTTGCTCTCACCCATCCATTGTTTGTCCCTACTCGGTGTAGCTTAACATTAGAGGGATGAGACTTAGACAAAAATCTTCCTAGGAATGCACCCGTGAACTGTGCCAAATTTGTTTGTAATCGAAAAAGTAGTTTCAGAATGCTTACAGTTTTGTAGGTGAAACAAACGTCGTGGGTGAAAAAAATCTCCCGCAAAAAATAAAATTTCACTCTCAACATTTTTTCATAACGCGCCTAAAGAAGTATAACTTCAAAAATATGGGTCGGGCTTTTTTCCCTAAGATGACCTTTGCCAAATTTCATCAAAATCGGACCAGTGCACAGTGGTTTAGCTTTCAGAGCTCTGCACACAATTCCGTACGTACGTCTCACGTCGGAAATATCGGTTTTTTGGACCCCATGGCCCAAGAACAATAGGAAATGATTTATTTGATCTTTATTTTGGGTTTTGGGTTCCCGTCAAACGATTTTTTGGGCCAAAAAAATTCAAAATTTTCTGCACGAATACAATACTTTATCTTCTATAAAAATCGAAAATTTCCTCAATTTTATAAAATCTCTAACTACTGAGACTAACAGTAAACTTTAACTGCCGATGCTGTAAAGCTGTCAAATATACGCGCGTGAGCATCTTGATGTTGCGCCTTCATGTGTGTGCACACCTGAAAACGCGTGCGGATAGACATGATTGTCGGCAATATAATCGAAAAAAAAAAATCTTGTCGAAATAAAGGCGGCAAGTTCTAAATTGCCTCGGGGCCGCCACTGTGTGGGTTTGAGGTAAAGTGATGCAATCACTTGACTATAGGTATAATTAGGTATATCTATATAACATGCAACATGTTCAGCAGATCCATTTCTCTTACTTCATTCAAAGTGTAATCTTGGACACCAAATATTCGTCATGGGTTTGCTAGTCACATCCATTTTCTGTGTTATATTTGTTCTAGCATTTCAAACTCAGAAATGTAAGTACCACAGCTGTTTGTCCGTGCTTCGATTTTCAACAACAAAAAAAAAATCGAGATTTCGACTTAAAACTTGTTAAATTTCGATTTAAGTTTTGGGGTTGGTTGGTAACGGCTCCCTTTTAGAAAAAACTCTGCCCATGTGACACATGGGTTTTATTATTTTACTGGCCAAAAAAACAACCCACCCCTACCCAAAAAAAAAAAAAATATTCTGGGGCGTAATGAGACCCTAAATTTGACATAAGTACATACCGAATTTCAAATCTCCAGCTCTTACCATTCTCTTTTCAGACAGCAATGCTGTTAATCGCTAAAGAGTGGAAAAAACCGCCAACGGGGCCTTTGATTGCACCCAAAAGTTTGGGGCACAATAAGGCCCCAGGTGGGACCTTTATACAAAATTTTATCCAAATCGGTCAACGCTAAGTGACAAATATACCCAACACGGCGTACGGGACGGACAAACGGATTTTGGTTTATTATCTTAATATATAAATCAGAAATTTGTGTGTACCTATGAGGGGTTGTCTGTTACAATACCACAACCCAAACGGTAGCAGATAGCAAAAAATCATGATCTACGAACCCAGGAAAATTATCAGAACTAAAATATGTCAAACCGTTTTCGAGTTACGGCCAAATTTCTAATTTCTTCTCCAAAATCGGGCAGTCACGGTCCGATATCTTAAATTTTGTCGCGACAACATATCAACTCAAAGCGAGAAAGTTTTAGGCGGCCATGTAGTCCTTATTTTGGCACATTTCCTGCAAAGGTGCGGCCAGCCATTCCAGAGTTACGAGTTCGAAACCGGGAACGGGTAAAATAAAATTTAGAAAATACTAAAAAGTAAGCATGGCCGTGCCTCTAAGCGCCTGGTGAAACGTTTTAATCTTGGTTTTTAAAGGTTGCTATATACAGGGTGGACACAAGCCAATACCCCCCCCTCCAATTTTCATTGTCCTTGAAAAACAAATATAGCAACATAAGAATCGTAGCGAAGCACGGGCGAAACAGCTAGTCCCATGATATACTTAATATTTTTCCGTTTTTAATAACTTAAAAAAAGTGTCATGCTCAAGCAAGATTGCTCATCAAGGCATGGTCGTAAAAACGTTTCCTGTCTAGAAGGGTTAAAATATGTCAATAAAGCTAACAAGTAAATATAAAAAGTTAAAAACAAAACAAAAGAGGCGGCCGGAGAGACGGAGAGATGTTGCAAATTGCAAGCCGCAAATGGGAAAAATCCCGCGTGTTCGAAAATCCCTCGTTTCTGGTCCAGGATTCTCTATCTGGTGCCGCTTTCATTTAGCACATGGGCTTATAATTGTACTTGTAACACTCTCTATAATGTATTTACCTACCTAGCCAGCGTCTATGGCACGTTGAATATACCAGTTGCCGTTGGATCACTGTAGTTAAGTAAGGTCGTTGGCT
>CM022877.1:39970745-39993669 GCA_012654025.1 Pachypsylla venusta | reverse complement strand
TCTTTTTAAAATAATACTATCACTAAAGAGCAAAGTCCACAGCCGAAGGCTGCAAAATCTTTCAAATTATTAGTATCACTAAAGAGCAAAGTCCGCAGCCGGAGGCTGCAAAATCGTTCAAATAATACTGTCACTAAAGAGCAAAGTCCGCAGCTTTAGGCAAATGAAAATTCAAATCTTTGAAAATTTAGGCAAATTTTAATAAGCGGATTTCCATTTTGACATGATATTCCTTTATAAAATACTTAGAAACCATAAAGACTGCCGTCTTGAACATGGAAGATTTTATTTTTCCTTCAGGGGCGTAGCGACTGGGGGGTATGGGGGGGTGACACCCCCACAACCTTCTCCAACATCCATCAGTCGGCAAATCTCGCATACTTCATCCATAAAATTTTGAATTTTTCGGTTCATGGAGATAAAATCGGATATTTCTTTTAAAAAAATCCGACATTAATATCGGAAGTTTCCGCAATTTGCCGACTCTGTTTGAAATTCGGATTTCAAACAGAGTGCATATTGTTCTTACAAGATATTGAAAAATGTATCATCAATGTTAAACAGTTCCTGTATCAATGGGAGATGATCGTTTGAATGCATTGATGATTTTTGATGCATTGATGCATTGAATTTTTCCCTTAAAACACCGCAAAATTCGAATCTGCCGTTGAAAACGGCAGATTCGAATTTCTGTCGATTCGGCTGCGAGTCTGTTGATTCGGCTGCGGACTTTGCTCTGTAGTGATAGTATCATTTTAAAAAGATTTAGCAGCCTTCCGCCAGTTTTCAGGGGCACAAATTTCAAATTTCAGAGGATTTTAGAGATTTGTTCCCAAAAAAAAACTGTTCGGGGCCCTGGAGGCGATATAGAGAAAAAGAAAAATATGGGTCGGGCTTTATACCATTAATCAGACCAGCGGTTTGGCTCCCAGAGCTCTGCACACGATTACGTACGTACGTCATACGTGGAACGTCGAACACATCGGTTTTTTTGGATCCCATGGCTCCAAATATTTCCAAACTTCAAAAGAAAATATGGTCCAAAAGCAATAGGAAATGAGATATATGTTCTCTATTTTGGGTTTCGGGTTTCCGTCAAACGTTTTTTTAGGCCAAAATATTTCCAAATTTTCTGCAGGATTACTATACTTTTATAGGAACAGAAAATTCAGAATAAAAAATCTAAAAAATACCACTAAAATGGGAACTATTAAATCTCCGTTTCATTTTCATCTCCGAATTGAATTTTATTTCACAATAAAATTAAGTGAGAATTCATACCTACAAAGATTTTATACTAATTTCATTCCTATATGAATTTATGCAGTCGGCAAATTGCAGTGGTGAGTCGGCATTTTCATACATTTTACCGCCCCCCCCCACAGTTTCCTCCCTCGCTACGCCCCTGATATTTTTCTCACTTTTTACGCGATTGAAAATCAAAAACTGTACAGTTTGCATTATACAGAGCACAAACTCCAACTGCCGTAAAGCTTTCAAATATATCCGCGTGAGCATCTTAATGTTGCGCCTTCATGTGCAGTAATTGAAGTGTGAAACGCGTGCGGATAAACATGATTGTCGGCAAAATAATGGAAAAAAATATTCTTGTCAAGATAGGGGCGACAAGTTCTAAATTACCTAGGGCTATATCCCCCACTGTGTGGCTTTCAGATAAAGTAATAAAATCACTTGACTATTCAGGAGCGCGGCAGCGCTCCGCCCGCCAAGTGAAATACAATGAGCGTTGCACAAGTGATATATTACTTCACGTCACAAAGGGCACTTCTCAGGCCTCTCTACAACCACGAGAAAAATATGTGGAGTGACTTTTGTTGAATATTTGATAATGGGATGGGGAATTGATGAGATAATATCAATAGTTTGAAAAAACTTTATGGTGAAAAAGTACCCCCTATTGCCGAAAAAGCGGGGTTTTACCCGGATTTTTTTTTTTTTTTATCTCAATTAAAATATAAAATGAGATAAACAATGCTTGCTATGTTTCATTATTATCCAAAAAGTTATAGACGGCAGAAAAAAAATTAATATGGAGGGGGTAGGAGGCATGTGAGAGGGGGAAAATGACGATAAATAAATGGGGACTCAATTTAGTTGATATCAACTGTAAATTTATACTACTGATAGTACTGACATGTGGTCGACTAATATCCTTGAGTAATACATAATCTCTTCTCGATAGTAGCCGAGTCGAACCTAGAAGCAAGAACCGCTAAAAATTCATAATTGAGAAGTAATACATCGGGATAAGGTAGAAAGCTGAAATTTGAAAGAAAGATGTTCCACAGTACAAAAATAACATCCTTGAGTAAAATATTCATTTTCTAAGTAAAGAGGAGCCGTTTTCACTCTAGGGTAGGTACAAACAAAAGTCGAAAATTGAGAAGTATACTTTGGGATAAGGTAGAACGCTGAAATTTGAAACAAAGATGTTCCACAGTACAAAAATAACATCCTTAAGTAAAATACTCATTTTCTAAGTAAAGAGGAGCCGTTTTCACTCTATGATAGGTACAAACAAAAGTCGAAAATTGAGAAGTACACTTCGGGAAAAAGGTAGAAATCTGAAATTTGAAACAAAGATGTTCCACACTACAAAAATAACATCCATAAGTAAAATACTCATTTTCTAAGTAAAGAGGAGCCGTTTTCACTCTATGATAGGTACAAACAAAAGTCGAAAATTGAGAAGTACACTTTGGGATAAGGTAGAACGCTAAAATTTGAAACAAAGATGTTCCACAGTACAAAAATAACATCTTTGAGTAATATATTGATTTTCTAAGCATTTAGGAGCCGTTTTCACTCTAGGGTAGCTGCAAACAAAAGTCGAAAATTGAGAAGTATATATACTTCGGGATAAGGTAGAAAGCTAAAATTTTAAACAAAGATATTCCACAGTACAAGAATTACATCCTAGAGAAAAATATTTATTTTCTAAGAAAATAGGAGCCGTTTTCACTCTAGGGTAGGTACCTACGAACAAAATTCCAGATTTTGAGAAGTACACTTCGGGATAATGTAAAAAGCTGAAATATGAAACAAAGATGTTCCGCAGTACAAAAATAACATTCATAAGTAAAATAGTCATTTTCTAAATAAATAGGAGACGTTTTCACACTAGGGTAGGTACGAACAAATGTCCAAAATTGGGACACAGGTACACTTCGGGATAAAACAGAATGCTGAAATTTGAAACAAAGATGTTCCACTGTACAAAAATAACATCCTTGATGCAAATATTGATTTTCTAATGAAATAGGAGACATTTTCTCAGTGGGATAGGTATCATAAAAAATTCAAAATTGAGAAGTACAATTCGGGATTAGCTAAAATTTGCAATTAAGGTGTTCCGCAGTACAAAAATAATATCGTTGATTTACATCTAGTTATCTATATCACACAAACCCTAATTTTATCGAAATTCGTTTCAAGTTAGAGGCCCGCTTTGATTTCAGTGCTTTTTGTGACTAATATGACTTGGCGGGAACTTTTTACCGCGAAGTGGTTTTTTGAGGGGATTTCAATTCTTTTTGAAAGGGTCAATTTATATGTTTTTTTTTTCCTTCAATGTTAATTTATATGTTTTGGTTTTTTGGGGGGGGGGGATAAGTAATTAGGTATATCTATATAACATGCAACATTTTCAGCAGATCCATTTCTCTTCCTTCATTCAAAGTGTAATCTTGGACACCAAATATTCGTCATGGGTTTGCTAGTCACATCCATTTTCTGTGTTATATTTGTTCTAGCACTTCAAACTCAGAAATGTAAGTACCATAGTGTGTGTCCGTGCTTCGATTTTTAACGAAAAATCGAGATTTTGACTTATAACTTGTTAAATTTGGATTTCAGTTTTGGGGTTGGGTGGTAACGGCTCCCTTTTAGAAAAACTCTGTCCATGTGACCCATGGGTTTATTGTTTTACTGTCTAAAAAAATACCCCCTCCCCCAAAAAAAAAAATATTCTGGGACGTAATTAGACCCTAAATTTGACATACGAGTATACATAGCAAATTTCAATTCTCTAGCTCTTACCATTCTCTTTTTAGACAGCAATACTGAAAACCGCCAAAAGTGGAAAACCGCCAACGGGGCCTTTGATTGCACCCAAAAATTTGGGGAACAACTAGACCTTTATACGGGAAAACGGATTTTGGATTATTATTTTCTTTGGAATCGTCACGAAAAAAAAAAAAAAAAATTACCTCAAAATTTGATATTTTACGTTTCAAAGGTACGAAGAATCTAAATTGGTCTACAGGTCTCATCTCCCGCATCACCCCTAAGATACTGCTGACAATAGTTGATACGCATCACTGCCGCCCGGAATAGAGATGGGTAAGAGCCTTTCATTTCGAGGAATCTTTCTTACAGTTCAAGATCCGGAAAAATTTAATGTCTAATCGATCATTAAAGTCAAGGTCGGGTCTGTTATGCTGACAATGCATTGCATAAAAATGACATAAAATTTAAGCAAGAAATGAAAAAAAATATTGGAGGGAAAATCGAAGTATTCCTGGGTAGTCCACCTCCTTTGGAGTTTCACTAGAAAAAATTAGGGGCAAGATGAAACCAATTGTAAACGTTCAAGTGATGATTAAGAATGACTTTTTTTCAACTTTGCGACAAAATCGCAAGATATATATTTTCGTAATTGGTCAAAATGTGTTTATACACTATTTCAACGATAACTCGAAAACGATGATTTTTTTTCGAAATATATGTAAATAGCAATTTTGTAGCAAATTAATAGGTGCGTATTTTTTATTCAGAACTTTTTTTCCGTATCTCTCATTGTTCTTGTTGTTGATGATGTTCTTGTTCTCCGTACCCAAGATTTTTTTCGGGGAGGTTCGAAGATTGACAACCGAGCCAACTGAAAAAGATTATCATGGAAGGTGATGTTGATGTTGTTGATGATGATGTTGTTGTTGTTGTTGTTGTTGGTGATGGCGATGGTGATGGTGATGGTGATGGCGATGGTGATGGCGATGGCGATGATGATGGTGATGGTGATGGCGATGGTGATGGTGATGGCGATGGCGATGATGATGGTGATGGTGATGGAGTTACACCTTACCAATATTACAAAAAAATAATTACATTTCGGGGGAGTCTGGACCCCATGAGCCCCCCTGGGTGAGCTAAATTCCTCTTTAGGGCTATGTAAGCCCCTGCACCTAAGCCTCTTCTGGTCTTTTTGTGCCCCCCAGGTACGGCCTTTTGCTTCTTATTTATTTACATTTTTATTCACGTTTTGTTCAATTAATACGAAGTGGGAAACCTCCCCAAAAGCATCTTGTACAAATTATTGCACTGAAGTTGCACATATTTTTAGCCATTTCGTTAGCCGAAATTCCGCCCAATTAATTACATGATTTCTTGTTTTTGTTTATCGCGAATTATTATTGTGTTTTTTTTTTTACCAAAAATAACAAATTACAATGTGACACGGAGCGTTCTATTTCCGAGCGCTCTATTGAACGTGTACATTTCTCTACTTTTCCATCGACCTTCTTCACTTCGTGTCGCCATATTGTTTAAACTATTTATCGTACGATCAACATTGCATACTTGAAACATGCAGAAATTTCATACCTATAAAAAAGTTCTCCTTCATGATTTGGATATACCTCACGAATTTTGAAATATTAATGAAAAACCAGTGAAAATTACATTGAACATTAATTGCTTGAGTCATATTGTTTATACAATGAGAGACACGGAAAAAAGTTCTGAATAAAAAATACGCACCTATTAATTTGCTACAAAATGGCTTCTTACATATTTTTCGAAAAAAGTCATCGTTGTCGAGTTATCGTTGAATTAGTGGATAAACACATTTTGGCCAATTACAAAAATATATATATTGCGATTTTGTCGCAAAATTGAAAAAAGTCATTCTCGTACCCTAGAACTTCTATAGGTTTGATTTTGGTCATTGACATCCAAGTAAAGGGAAAAATCTGAACATTTGAGCATTTTAACTCTAAGTGCTCTAAAACGGGTACTCTTTAGGGACGCAGGACAACGTACTGTAATGTAGTTTTAACTAATAAAACACTGAAATCTTGAATAAAGGTAGATATTATAGATGCAATTAAACAGAAAAATATTTTTTTGAAATCCAACCATTCTTACAATAAAGACAAATAATGACTTTTTTGTAATCCAGCCATGGTTACAATAAAGACACACAACTACTTTTTTGTAATCCAGCCATGGTTACAATGAAAAAACAAAACTACTTTTTATTTTATTAAAGGCTTTTATTTGACTTACTATGTATGTATTGAGCGCCCAGGCTTTTACTTTTAGTCATACCAGCATATAGCTTTAATAAGGTAACACCATGAAGATCACCATGCAGAAAGAAAAAGAATTTTTTTAATAAATCTGGACAAAATTGATGAAAATGAGTATTTATTTGTAGGCAAATATTTTTCTGAGAATTTTAATTTTTAGTACATTAGGTGAGAATTATTTTTTGTTTTTTAGTGCATTTTTAATTTTTTTTTTTCTTTCTTTTTTTTGTGATTTGAGAATATAATAAAAGCCTTTTTCATTAAAAAATTTTTTTTGTAATCCAGCCATGGTTACAATGAAGACACATAACGACTTTTTCGTAATCCAGCCTACTTACCTTTTTTTTTACAGGTTTATCACTCAAATGGGGTTGTTCTTATAAGAATGAAGAGACCTTTTCCCAGATAACAAAAGTGTTAAATGAAAGAAATAACTTAGTCTGGGGATCTCATGCCGTTTCTGAAGCAAAATTTGCAGACTTGGTTGAACTCGCACATGTGTTGGGGAAAATTCAAAACTCTCTTCAAGCAATAGTTTCTCTTTGGCCACACAATAGCTTTGACAATATCCCAAAGTAAGTAACCATATTAATGATATAAGAAAATGGCTTAAGGTTTAGTGCAGCATGTCAGATGACATGCTAAAGTCAGTTTGACACGTCTCGTCACCAGGACCCACGATTCACAAAAAAAAAAAAATCAAGCCACGATTCATTGTTTTTTTTTGTTTTTTTTTCACAGCTAAAGGCCCATTTACACTGCCCTAGCATTCATCGCGAACAGAAGTGACGAACGAGCATTCGTTCGAGGCTCAGGCAATGTAAACAGTCGCCGCGAGCCGATCTCGTTCGTGCTCGAGGCTGATCTCCAGTTACTGATCGTCAGAAATTCTCGAGCAGTGTGAAGAACAGAATGTTCGTTTGTGTTGGTGCTCGTCCAAAATTGGCGATTAACGATTACGAATGCTCGTGTGTATGTTCAGGCAGTGTAAATTGGCCTTAATACGCTATACCTAGGTACTTGATAATATTACGAAATTATGGAGACCTCAAGGTATCCTTGAGGCATTAAAGTCATTCATTATAAGGATTGTTTGAAAAAAAAGGTACGAAAAACCGTACTAATATTATCCAAGGAATTCGGCAGACTTCCCATACTATCGCAGATCTTTAATGAAAATATTATTCAATTAAATTTGGCTGCCTCCAACTTTTGTCGCAGCTCTCTAGTGAAAGTATTATTTCAATAAGATCTGAGCGTACGGCAGTGTGCCAGGCCAAGTTCCAGAAAGCACCAGTTCACTGGGTTTTGCACACCGTCAGATATTAGGTTCTACAAGGGATAGGTCATTGAAATTTTGAACATACATTCCATAATATAGTGCAATACTACAGGATAAACATTAAACATCAAAAGTTCATATTAACCCGGCCGGGAGATAGCTAATGTCTGAGTTTGCATACTCACTGACTGACTGATTAACTCATCATCAAAAGTGTTGGGCACTTCCTCTGCCCAAGTAAAGAAGAAAATCCAAAAAAACTTTTTATATCTATGTGCTCCAAAACCGTGCGGCTTTAGGGAAGACAATAAAACGTATTTCAATGTAGTTTTAACTGATAAAACAGTCAAATCTTGCATAAAGGTAGATAGTTAAATGCAATAAATCGGGAAAATAATGATTTTCCAACTCTTTTACTGACGGTGCTCGAGAACGGCTCCGCTTTAGAGATGAAGATGCATCACGAAAACTAGTTTAAACTGAGGAGAAACTTTAATTTTGGATGAAGGAAGATATTAACATGATTCTCCCATTCACTTGGGCTGTAGATATATGGGAAGTGCCCGAAACTTTTGATGATGAGTAAATCAATCAGCCAGTGAGTATCTAAAAGTGCAAACTCAGACATTTCCTACCTCCCGCCCGGGTTAATATGAACTTTTGATGTTTAATGAAAGCGCTCGTGACTGCTTTCGTCTTTTAGGAAATTATCAAGCTAGCTCCTGACTACAAATCAGAATCAGTCTACTTGATTATGACGTAACAGACGAAAGCGCTCGAAACATTAAATAAATATTCATAACCAAGACTTAAGAGAATAATTATTGCAAAATAATTTCAATCTTCAAAATCAATTGAACATTGTCGAGCAAGTGAAGCGGCAAGAAAAAACATTGTTGAGTTGAATTCAAATAATGATGAAAAACATGAAGTACATGAGAAAAAGAATAACAAAAAACAATATTTTAATGAAAAATGCACACGTTGTTCTCACATTCATGAACCGAAGAAATGTTCTGCTTATGGAAAAATTTGTACAACATGTAATTATAAAATTCATTATTCATCCATGTGTCTTCAAAAAAGAAAATTGTCAAAAAACTCAAATGAGTTAAACATTAATGACGAATATTGCAGTGATGACAATAAAGATGTTGAGAGTTTGTCATTGGATGTTCATGATGTAAGTCAGACCGTGTGGTGCAAAGAAATAGAAATTAATAATTGTAAAATTAAATTCAAATTGGACACGGGCTCTCTTCAAACTATGTACACTCCCCATACTGCATACTTTTATTTAGTCCTCCTTGTCTAGTGGTTTTCACACTGGCAATGCACTTGGGAGACACGGGTTCGATCCTCGGTGGGGTTAGAACATTTTCTACTTTTTGCTTGTGGTTTCGGGGTGCACTTAGCCTTGTGACGACGATAGCAACTTGAATGTGAGTAGCGACCAGTGGCGGCGTTACCCGAGTAAAAAGAAATTGGTAGAAGATTGAAGAGATTATTAGTACATGAGGTTCTGAATAATGCTGTGGTAAGTGTGGTATCGCCAAAAATTGTGAAGAGGCTGTTGAACCTCACGAAGAAATTCTACATTTACATTTTTTCTCCCCTTGGGATAGGGGGACTCAAAAAGAATATTTCCAAGGGACACAAGTCCGTACCAGTCGTAAAATGCGACTAAGGGCAGGGTCGGAAACAATACTCTTTCGATTACCTATGCAGAAAGCAAGGAGAAACTACTGCATTATCCGTAAGGATGCTCAAGTATCAAGAACTCAAGGCGTTTTGTTGCAAACCAGCCCCATGGCTGTTAACCTGTGATGTTATTTATCGAACACTAGCTCTGTCGATGTTTTCAGTTATAAGAAGATAAAACAAGAAACATCTCTCAAACCAAAGGTTCACTCTATAATGATAATAAACTATGCAATGAAATGTGAATGTAGAATTTCTCTGTAGTTAGGCCCAATGTAAGGTGGTAAGGCGTTTTTCTAAATTTTTGTGCCCATCCCAGCATTACTAAGAGCCTCCTGTACTAATAATCTCTCCATACTTGTAATATTTTTACTCTGGTAATACCGACACTGGTCGCTAAACTAGCTATTCAATTAAAGTAGCTAGTCAATTGTCTTCACGAGGATGAGCGCACACCGAAATCGCAAAAACAAAGTCGACATTTTTCCGATCCCGACGGAGATTGAACCCGGGTCCCTCAAGTGCAATGCCAGTGAGATATCCACTAGACTAGGAGGACAGCTTTAATGAGAATAAACTATTTTTTATAAATTTATTTCATAGATTTTACACATATATGAGAAACAAGATGGTAAAGGATGGATGGCAAAATTGGAAAAACTTGAATTTTGATACTTTCAAATCGTATTATAAAACATATAGACCCGTGTATAGTGATGATAGTACATTTGGACTGCTTGTTAAAATGTTAACACACTTTCTAGCGGAGAGTCCTCAGTATGAAAATTTTGTATATTTGACAAGTGTGTATGCAGATGCATCTGATCAATATGCATATGATGAAACAGCAAAGTCCGAAATAGATGATTCATTTGTTCATAATCATGTAGCAGGTATATCGTTATATATTTACTATTAAAATAAATTAATTTAAAACAAAACACTATTTAAAATTACTAATGAAGAAACTAGATTTGAATCATCATCAGAGTCGAAAGATGGAAGTTGACTGAGGATTGCTTAACGCATGCTGTGTAGGGTCACGCGATGTACCATTAAAATATTTATTAAGGTGGCAACACACTTTTTGTCACATGATACCAAAATTTCGGCACAATTTATTTGTGGTATATTTGTTGAATTTGTGTGTTCGGTATATATTTGTGCCCCTCTCACACTAGGTATTTGATGAGACTTTCAGACAAAATTATTTCCTTCCAAATTTTGTTTTGTTTTATACCATAGCAACTAGATACGGCCATTAATCCGAAAAAAGTATGATCGTTTTTTGCCAACTATACCCCAAATTAAGGTTTAACAGGCCACCTAAATCTTTCTCGCGAGTTGATATGTTGTGACAATATTTTAGATATCGACCAGCTAAATTTGGTCAAAAATTAAAAAATCGGCCGCAACTCGAAAACGGTTCGACATTTTTTTAATTCTGATACTTTAACTTATGTTTTGGCCTATGGTTTTGGGGGGGTCCTATCTCATCAATTTTTCAATATCTCTTACCGTTTTGGCTAAACAATTATTGATAAATACACACACATTTATCGTTACATTGAGTTTTATTATTATAAATAATTATCCCACAAAAACATAAATGTGAAAAGTAAAGACAAGTCCGATCACNAATATTTTATTTTTTTAAAAAAATAGACATACCTAACTAGATAATAAATATTTTGATTTGATGTTATATCGCGTGACCCTAAACAGCACGCGTTGAACAATCCTCAGTCACTCTCCATCCTTTGAGTATGTTACTAGGAATATGTAGTTCCGCCGAACTCCGTCGACGAATCTCGTTAATAATATTGACACTCTTGGTCTAGAGGTTGTGGATTCGAGTCCCACCCGCAGCGAAAATTTTTTGACACGAATTTTTCCGTTTCCGGAATGGCATGGCTGTAAAAAGGAGTACCCTGAAGTAATGCGAAAGAGGTTCCGGAACATAACGTTATTCCAAAAAATAATAATAAATATTTGATGTTGAAAACAATACAAAATTGAAATGTTTGTGTCTCCATGTTTGTAACGCTTTCTATTGCTTTCTTAATAATTTTGTACCCATTCATCCGATTGTATTTAATGTAAGTTTAAGAAGCGCGAGGTCCTGGGTAGTTGCTGCCTTTGCCATATGGTTAAGCCGGCCCTAGCAAATACACTCTGACCAAAGTATTATGATATTAATAATGAAGATAAAATAACGTTAAAGAACATTTTCATATCTCAAAATGTATTCAAAAGATAATTGTTCCCAGTTATATTTTTAAATTAGAGATGAATATTCTATACAGGGTGTTTGGCTATAAATGGGACCCTTGAATATGGTGGGTAGCTGAGATCAAATGGAATATTTTTTACGAAATTCGTTAGTGAGCCAGACGAAGCGTAGTCGACTTATAGGGTGGAGAAGGTTATTTTTGAACAACTTTCAACGTCGCTTAGTGGGTTCTCTGTGACCGAACAAAAAGAAGATGGACACTAAATCCTAGTTTTTCATGGCGGTGATTATAAATATGTCATCAAAATTTTAAAAAACAAAATCAAAATGGTGGAAAACATGAAAAGTGATTAATTTTTTTTTGTCTGTTCTCAAAAATGATTCGACTTATGAAAAGAGCGTCTCTTTCTAAGACTTTTTGTGTAAAAAAAAAAATTAAAAATCGAACAAAAAATTGAATTCCCATGTTCAGAGAGAACCACGAAAATGGTCCGATTACGATAAAATTTTAAAAATAAGGTCCAATTAAAGTCCTGAACACAACTGTCAAATTAGATTTTCGAAAAAAGAGCATGAACCAAAATGGCACCCTTCCAAATTCCAAAAAATGTTCAATTAAAAGTATTTTTTTCTCGATTGAATTTTTAGTGTTTTTTTTTTTTTTTTTTTTTTTTTTTTTTTTTTTTTTTTTTTTTTTTTTTTTTTNTTTTTTTTTTTATGACAGTACCCGAGTATATCAAATGGAATTAAGAGTTCAGATTTTTTAAAAGGATATCATAAAAAAAGAAAAAAAAACAATTTGTGAATTTTCATATTTCCTAGAATATTTTCTGATGAATGTTAACATGATATTGTGCTAGTTTAGAAGTGTTTTTTTCCGATTTTTTTTTCTTTCTTTCTTAATCTGAGTTCAGATTACATTTTTCATGCTCTTGAATGTGTTTTCAAACCGGGAAAAAAGAAAGAGAAATGAATTGAATCGAACATTTTTTGGACTTTGGAAGGCTGCCATTTTGGTTCACTCTCTTTCTTCGAAATTCTAATTTGACAGTTGTGTTCAGGACTTTAATTGGATTTTATTTTTAAAATTTTATTGTAATCGGACCATTTTCGTGGTTCTCTCTTAACATGGGAATTTAATTTTTTGTTCGATTTTTCAATTTTTTTTTTTTACACAAAAAGTCTTAGAAAGAGACGCTCTTTTCATAACTCGAATCATTTTTGAGAACAGACAAAAAAAATTGATCACTTTTCAGGTATTCCCCCATTTTGCCTTTGTTTTTTAAAATTTTGATGGCATATTTGAACTTGCCGCCATGAAAAACTAGGATTTAGTGTCCATCTTCATTTTGTTCGGTCACAGAGAACCCACTGAGCGACGTAGAAAATTGTTCAAAAATGACATTCTCCACCCTGTAACTCGCCTACGCTTCGTCCAGCTCACTAATGAATTCGTAAAAAATGTTCCATTTGATCTCAGCTACCCACCATATTCAGGGGTCCCATTTATAGCCAAACACCCTGTATATATAAAAACAGGCAACGTTTCTTCTTCTTACAGCATTTATGAAAATTAACTTAAACGGAGATGTGGGCTATATCGTCATAGACCCAATTCGTGGCTTTGTAAGGCCCGTTCTAGTAATGGAGAACGAAATTACTTTTGATCCGGAAGCTCTTCAAGGTAAGACTAAAGTGTCTAGAATCAGGACCTAAGTCATATAATTTTGAAAATATAATTGCCAGTACGTGGTACGTGTAAATCCTATTGTTTAGTCACAAAAGAGCGTCACTAGGATTATTTAATTTAGAAGTAGGTGCCACTTCGGTATGAGAGATAAAGCTAAAGTTTGTGAAATGTGTTCCGCAGTACGAAAATAATACACCCTAGTGGTAGATACAACCGAAAATTCAAAATTGGCTAGTACTTCAGCTTCAGGATGAGGAATAAACCATCAAAGATCCAAAGATACGAAAAGTTTTAATTCTTGAAATTGTTGCTAATTTTGCAGCCGCCAAGTCAAGCACGGGCAAACAGCTAGTTATCCTACAAAAAGGAAAGTATTGTAATTTATGTTTAATCTGAATATCAAGATTTAGACTCTGGGGACCTTTTTTATAGATAGATAGGAAAGTCGTGTGATATTCAAAACAGATTTTTTTTTTTTACAGGACCAATAGCTTTCAGAATGTTACCTTCCCTTACATTGGACGCATCTGGGAACATCATTGGGTATAATGACCTTTATATTATCCAAAGTGCCAATACACACCCAAATCGAACATCAACCAATCATTTATATTATATCGGAGACGCATTTTGCTCTATGATGTATACAACTTATAAGAAAGATCTTTTGAATCCGGTCCGTTATTTGGCTAAAAGTAACGAGGACGGACAGAATGTTGCAAAAATTGAGCTTGACTTATTACAACAATACAGGACAGAAGATGATCTTGAATTTTTTGTAAAAACTTCTTTGGGAGACTACTTTTTTCTTTTTTATCAATTGGACATAGAGATTGAGGTATGTATACAGAGTTAGGATAAAATTATATCGTTGCAACGGAATTTTTTAAAGATAAACCTTCTTAATTATAAGCGTTAAAAAGTATTTATTTTTAAATTAAATTAAAACAAAATACTTACCAGAAACACTATTTATAACGAAACTATTTTCGAATCGTTCGATTTGTTTTAATTTATAGAAAATTAAGAAATTACATTTTATAAATTTGAGAAAATTCAGAATGAGAACTGAACTTTTATATTTTTAGATTCTTGCCAGTAAAGATCCAAAAGTAATATGTAAATAATTATTGGCTGATATTGCAACATCCCCTTCTCTAAGTTTTTTTTTACATAATAAAAATTATAAAAAAAAAAAAAAAATCATTTATATATCACAAAATCTTTAAACTTGTTCGGCGTCGTTATTGTTCTTCTGGGTCGAAAATATTTTTCTGTTTAGCATTTTAAATCACTGTTGCTCTCATTTTCACTTCTTGCTGTTTGTGACATGTGATTCTCACTCTGGACCTCTTGATCAGGACCTCCCTCTTGTGGCTGCTTTGGTTCATCATTGTCGTTGCAACTCACTCTCGGCTTAATGTGGATTTCATTTCTTCTCAATATATTTTTGTTTTCCGTTTCTATGTTGTACGATCTATTGTTTTCTTTCTCTAAGATCTTCCCTTTTCTCCATTCTTGATCATTTTCCTTCTTGTACCACACTGGCTCGTCGACTGCTAATGGTCGCCTTTCTACTGTACGTTTACTGTTGTAATGTCTGGCTGCGACATTTCTATTGTTCTTAATATTATTTTTTACTTCTTCAGCATAGACAACGGTTTGATATTTTTGAATGTTTGGTACTTGGCATCGTAACCAACGACACATAAATCTTTGTGCGGGACTAAAATTTGTTTTATTTGGTTGGGAGCAAAAGTAGCGCATGTTTCGCAGGACGCTACTTTGTTTTTTACGTCCTGTGTGATACCAGGCCAGAACAAAGTTTCTCTCGCCAGTTTCAATGTTGCCTCTAAACCGAGGTGACTCGAATGAAGTTTCTCTAGGAATTCTTTCCGTAACGATCTAGGAACGATCTTGGTTATTTTTCAATATGAACTGGTCTTCTATCACGAGATCTGATCGAAAGTTCCAGAAACATTTCAGTAGGTTGTCCACATTTTGTTTGTTTTCTGGCCATCCTTTTTGTATTTGTTGATGCAATTTTTGGAGCTGTTTATCTTTTAATGTTTCAGATTTGATTTTTTCAAGAGACTGATCACACATCGAGACTCTTCGGTCCTCTAAGTAGTGAACACCCTCCCTTAGTTCTTTGACACAACTTATGTCCTCAAAACATTACAACTCGTAGACATCGAGTTGTTTTTCCTCATTTTCCATGCTGATTGGAGCACGTGACAAAGTATCCGCGAGATACATCTCTTTTCCCCTCTTATATTTGATATGGATATTATATCGCTGCAGTGATAAAATCATACTCTGTAGGCGCTTGGGTGTTTTGAGCAGTGATTTTTGAAAAACACTTAACAAAGGGCTGTGGTCTGTTTCTACTATTATATTGTTGCCGCAAATATACTGGTCAAATTTCTTACATGCAAACACGATTGACAACGATCTGTGCATAATTTCGCTGGGTGCTGGTCAATGATTTTGAGGCGTATGCTATCGGAAAGCCGTTCTGAATGTGTGCACATCCCAGGGCAAATGAAGAAGCGTCAGTTTGAATAAATATCTGACTGTTCATGTCAAAATATTTCAGCATACTTGTCTCTGCTATCATTTTTTTTAAGATGTTGAACGCTTTGTCTTTTTCCTGATTCCAAACAAATTGATTGTTGCCACGTGTTAGCTCTCTCAGCGGTTCAGCATGAGAAGAGAGGTTTGGTAAATATCTTGCGAGGTAAGTTACCATTCCCAGAAATCTGAGAACACCTTCTTTATCTTCAGGTCTTGTCATGTTTATAATTGCCTCTACCTTTTTGCTATCAGGTTTGACACCTTGTGAGGACAACACATGCCCAAAAAACTTTATTTCTGATACTCTCAATTTCAACTTTTCGATATTTAGTTTAACGTTTTCGTCACGAAGACGAGCAAACAGTCCTCTCAGGTTCTCATCGTGGTTTTATTTTGCAACATTTTCGTTAGTGCCGCGCCCAACTATGAGAATATCGTCTGCTAAGACATACACGCCGTCTAGACCAGCCGTTATTTCTTGCATCTTCTGCTGAAAAATCTCCATCGCGGTGGAGATACCAAATGGTAAACGTAGGTATCTATATTTTCCGAATGGGGTCCACCTGCCAGAATCCTTTTCTCGCATCAACCGTTGAGAAATACTTCATTGGTTAACTCTGTAAGTACCTCATCTAAGGTCGGTAACTGCTGTTTCGTGTCTTTTATGGCCTCATTAAGAAATCTAGGGTTGAGACAGATTCGTAGTTGTTTGTTGTCTTTTCTTACTATAGTTAAATTGCTTACCCATTCAGTAAAGTCGTTTTCTTTTGTTATTATGCCCATTTTTTCCATCTCTTCAAGTTCTTTCTTGAGTTTGTCCCTCATTGTAATAGGTATTCTTCTGGGTGCTTGGCGTACTGGGTTTCTACCGTTGATGATCTCTATTTGAACTTCACCCTTCATTCTGCCAATTCCTTGAAAAACATCTGCAAACTCGTTGATGAGGGATTCTGAATGAATGTTTTGCTCTACTTGGAATTCGCTTGTGATTTGATTACAAAATCGGATTAGGCCAAATTTCTCACAGGTTTTCGCTGACAATAATGGACAGTGATCTTTGTCCACCACCATAAATACAATATTATAGTATTTTTTGTACCTTTTTACTTTCAAAGTGAATGAACCCAACACAGATATGGGAGTTCCACCAAAAGCTCTCAACCTGATATGTGTTTTTTCTAGGAATGCACACTCATTTTGACTCACAATTTGTTTCAGTTGGTTGTAACCTATCACATTACAGTCCGCGCCTGTGTCTAGTTGGCACTTGATAGACTTTATCCTGCTTGTTGAAAGGACAAAGTCTAAATTAGAGAACAGTCCATTTATACCTACCTTTTCGATTTTAAGCACATCACCTTCTTCGTCGTTCTCACTTGTTTGCTCTACTTGTTTTAGCTGAGCTTGGCCTCGACATGCATGGGAGAAATGTCCTCTTTTGTTACATTTGAAACATGTCTTGTTTCTTGCTGGGCACATCTGAAGCGATACATGCCACGGACCAGCACAATACACACACTTCCGGTTGTTTATTGACGACGTCTTTTGTTCTTCTTTTTGACTAATGCCTCTTCTAGGTTTGCTTGAAATCTTGTTCACATCATTTATTTTCCCACTGATGTTTTCTAATTGCTTCTTGGATTCTTCATCCGCTTTACACATTTGCACCACTTCTGATAATGTCAGTTTTTCCTTCATCCAAAGCTTCCCTTTCATTTTCACATTCATAATCGAACATATGATCTTGTCTATCATGATTTCTTCTTCCATGATCTTGTATTCGCACAGCTTCACTTGATCACTCAATCTGAGGAAGTAAGTTTGATACTCTTCCCCATCTTCTTGTTTCATTGAATTGAATACAAATCTTTCATAACGGACGTTGATTTCAGGGCTCATCTTTTGTCGGAGCGCTTCCAAAATTTTCACAACTGTCATATTTTCTTCTTCTATGTTCATAATTTTGAAGATAATTTTTGCGGATTCGCTTCCAATAATGTTCATTAATATTGCTATTTTTTGTTTTTTCTGGTTCAGCTTCCATTTTGCTGGCTACCAGATATTCGTTCCACATTTTTGAAAAGAATACAATATTTTCGCGAACATTTCCAGTTAACAGTAGTGGAGTTGGGCATGGAATGTTTATGAACTGCTTGTCATGATTCCCCATCTTCCTTGTATCTTCCAACTGTTTCCGAAGTCGCTTGTTCTCTTCACTCAATTGTGCTGAACATCTTTCGACTTCTTCCTGGATAAGTGCTTTGATATCATCAAGATTCATTTTAATTTTAAATTTGATTATTTCACAAAAGTAACAGTTTTATAAAGTGTGAAAGAAAAATTTACACACCATGTTTTAATTTATAGAAAATTAAGAAATTACATTTTATAAATTTGAGAAAATTCAGAATGAGAACTGAACTTTCATATTTTTAGATTCTTGCCAGTAAAGATCCAAAAGTAATATGTAAATAATTAATGGCTGATATTGCAACACGATTCATCATCAGTCTAGTCGCAGGATGGAGTTTGACTGCAAACTCCACCCTTCGACTCGACTAGACTGATGATGAATCGAATGTAGATTCGTTGTAAATAATAACGAATAGTGTTTCTGGTAAGTGTTTTGTTTTAATTTAATTTAAAAGTATTTTTTTAAAGACATAAAATTTACTTTTGAGAGGGTAAATTTCATAAACATTCGACTCTAATAGTTTCCAGTCTAAGGTGGTTAAGCAAACAAGGAAACAATCAAAAGGACCTTAAAACCTGCAAAGACATCCAGTGCAGTTAATATGGTTAAATCCGTGATCAAATCCGGCAATCCTTCTTCTTCAAAGAGTTCTAAGACTCTATCAAGGAAGGTCACTGTTTCGTCTGCTTCTTCGGGTAAATCGATCTCCTCTACAGGGCGTCTTAAAAATGAGGAGGTTCCATCTTTGTCTCCAAAAAACCGACGAACCCTCAGAACGGCCGAGATAATTTAACATGTTATTACCACAACACCGGAGGGTGTCTGTCTAGATTAGACGATTTGAAAAGGGTTGTAGAAGTTTCTATTTATGATATTATTTGTATGAGTCAGTGTTTCCTCTCCGACATTTTCTTATGACCATGTTTTTGTTCTTCTTTAGGTTGGAGATTCGAGCATTCTTTTCGATTGTGTGTACATTCTACCCAAATCAACTATTGAGGTTTATATGGAGCATTGCTCTGTTGTAGAAGAGGTTGTTGCCCGTCATCCTAATGCTCTATTGTTCATTTTGGGAGATTATAATTTGGGGCATGCAAAGTGGGGTGAGGGCGAGTATTAATCTCTGGTCGTTAACTGTGTTTTTCTTATCCTGCTATTCAGGTTTGCGAATCACCTTATGACCTTTCTCATTACCGGGAATATCAGGATAACTCTTTGACTAACGATCATGGAGTCTTCCTTAACCTTCTGTTTACCAGTGAACGCAATATTACTACCACCCTTTGCGATGATCCCTTGCTCTCAAATACTGTTCACCACAATGCTTTCTCCTTTAGTATTCGTGTAATGTTATTGACAACTCCCTCTGAACATACTCATTTATGATTTTGCAAAATGTGATCCGGGAGAGTTGAATAGGTTTTTACATAATGTTGATTGATTGTTCATCTCTCGTTCCAAAGACATTGATAGTGTCACCCAGCGCTTCGCTTCTATGAGGTTGTGTTAACCGGTATCGAGATTTTAACTCCAATGAAGAGGGTATTTCATTCGTCGTTTCCCGTCTGGTTTACGGAGGTGTTTAAATCTCTCGTCATGAAAAATAAACAGTCTCATCGGGATTATAAGAAATCATATCTTCAATCTGACTACATTCGCTTCTCTTCACTTCAATCTCGCTGTAATTATCTTAACAATAAATGCTATCGTGAATTTCTTCGTAAATCGGATGAGAGTCTTCACTCTGACTATCTTCACTTCAATCTCGCTGTAATTATCTTAACAATAAATGCTATCGTGAATTTCTTCATAAATCGGATGAGAGTCTTCACTCTGACTATCTTCACTTCAATCTCGCTGTAATTATCTTAACAATTAATGCTATCGTGAATTTCTTCGAAAATCGGATGAGAGTCTTTACTCTGACTATCTTCACTTCAATATCGCTGTAATACCATTGAATTTCAATACCATGTTTACTCCCAGCCTCTAAAACATGTCGATCAGATCAGGGATGTGGGGATAATCTTTGATCGTAAACTCTTTTTTGCCGACATTATCACTAAGCTTTCTATGCGGTGTCTTGAGCTTCTAGGTTATATTTCCAAAACATCCAAAGGCCTATCTTCAAATTCATTTCGCCTTGCCTTGGTTCGTTCTCTCCTGGAGTACGCATGTGTGGTTTGGTCTCCTTATTACCAAATTTATGATCATATGTTAAATAGGGTTCAAAATCGCTTTCTCTTCTATTTTAAGCTTCGTTATCTTTTTACCGATGCAAATGTCGAATCACTTCTGGCTGATTCTATGTTTCTTAGGAACTTGTCAACGAAGGCGTTGATTGTGCCGAATTGCTGAGTTTAGTGCCTTTCAACTGTCATAGAAAACTTTGCCGCGGAGATACGTTCTACGTGATTTCATAAGGCACTAATTATACTTTTTATGCTCCCCTTAACAGAATGATGAGAGCTGAGAATCACACTCAGCGGTAATGTGGTTATATTTCATGTGGCACTAATTATACTTTTTATGCTCCTCTTAACAGAATGATGAGAGCTAAGAATCACACTCAGCAGTAATGAGGTTATCGGTTGACGTGCAAAGTTCCCATAACTTGTGAAATTATTGACAGATTACTAGCTTTTTTATTATTTTACCTCTAGATATCGATCTAGAGTGTTTCCCAAGATATTGGGTGGTTCCTAAGATACTGTTTTACCCGTGCTTCGCTACGGGCTATAATATTGTAAGCTCAAGTATCGATGATAGGTTTGTTGTAAGTTCCTAATGTGCAATAGAAGGATTTTTGATATTTTAACTGGGACGATAGTCGCGGAGGAAAAACTCTGCCAATGTAACACATGGGTTTATTATTTTTCTGGCAAAAAAATACGCCCCCCCGAAAAAAAATTGAGGGGGAGGGGGGTTATCGTGATGATTCTAAATCTGGGGCGTAATTAGACCCTAAATTTGGCATAGCTACTAAATTTGATGTCTCTTGCCCTTACAATTCTCTTTTTAGACAGGATTAATGAAAACCGCTTTAAAGCGGTAAAAGCCGCTAGTGGTATATTTAATTGAACCCAAAAGTTTCTGAGTTAACTGAGACCCCAAATATGACAAATCCTTAGCTCTTACCATTCTCTTTAGACAGCAATACTGAACGCTAAAAATCGCCAAGGGTGTATTCGATTGCACCCAAAAGGTTCAGTGTATAATTGGAGCTCAGATGGGACCTATATACCAAATCAGTCAACGCTAAGTGGCAAAAGTGCCCATCACGGCGTACGGCGGACAAATGGATTTTTTTATTCGATTTTTGAATTCTACGTACCTACCTTGAAACGTATAATATCAAATTTTGAGGATGGGGGGGATTTTTTTCGTGACGATTCCAAAGGTTCATTATTAAAAATAATAAACCAAAAGGTAAGTTTAAAAATAGAGATCACCTTTGCTTCACTGTTTCTCCGTACCTCTAAATTAAAGGGGGCCGAAAAATTGTATGTAAATTTTTTTAATGCTGCTGGCTACGGGGAACCAAATCAAGTTGGTGGTCACAGTTCAGCCATTTTTAACACTAAACACTGGCAAAGTTGTTAAAAAATATATATAAAATAATAACAGCTAATTGACTCTCTATTAGAAACGATTTTCGCTATTGTTTAATGTTGGAAATGTCTGAACTGTGACCATCCGGTAACTCTAGCAGTCCAAAATTTCATAATAAACAATATTTTTAGTTTTGCTTCTAGCCAACGATCATACCACGTTGAATACACCAGTTCCCGTCAGATCACTGAAGTTAAGCAACGTCCGGACGTGGTCAGTACTTGGATGGGTGACCGCTTGTGAACACCACGTATTGTTGGCTTTTTCCGATCCAACCCAGGCTGGGTGAGGTCAATGTGGGTAGCTGGTTTGCAAGTTTCCAGCGAATGGAGGGTAAAACCCCCGTCTTGAATGACCAATAGATNAATTAAAAAAAAAAAAAAAAAAAATTTGCTTCTGGTTGAAGAATCACTAGGCTCGCAGGTGTCACACGAAAATAGGCCACCTATATAACTAACCATGTGAGAAACAGTCATGTCTAAAATCAACTCCGGCCAGTTTCAACGATTGACCCTGTGATTTGTTTACGGTTATAGCAAAAATATAATTTTACAGGAAATTGAATACGTTTAAATTGGTAATCGGAGGGAATCAATGGGATACGTGGTATAAATACTGTTTCTCCCGTACCACAGCTTGTGAAAATTGTGGATTCGATGGCGTTCCTGTGTAAAGCTTTCACCTGAAGTCTGGTGCCATTGCAAAGTTTTGATGGAATCGAAAGCATGATAGGAGCTAAAATTTTGAAACTAAGATCGTGAGGTGGAATAGCAGGTAGATTTAGAGTATTCAATAACTCAACAGGATAATAAACAGCATCCTCTACTTCCAAAACTGTGTCCACAGACTTTCAACATTCCAGTTGTCACCGTGTCCGAGTGAAATAGCGCAGTAAGCTTGCACGCACGGTGAAATGGGTTCGAAATCTAGCGCAAACATCTTCCTCGTGAGGAAATATGAGTTACTGCTTTTCACATTATGGACAGATTTTTTTATAAACGCATCTTTTTCCCCACGGAAAAAATCCTTGCTATTGGACATCTAGAGCATAAGGCGCATCTACGTATCAAATTTCGACCTCCGGAAATGTACCGGTACGGAGAAACAGTGAAGAAAAGTTGATAACATTTGATGGACGGGCTCTTTACCCCCGCGGCTGGTGCCCCAGTGGGAATATTAAAAAATCCTTTCTTATTGGACATTTAGAAACAGAAAGCGAACCTTTCTTGGACATACATTTTTTTTTTTTTTTTTTTTTTTTTTTTTTTTTTTTTTTTTTTTTTTTTTTTTTTTTTTTTTTTTTTTT
>CM022877.1:39925575-39939738 GCA_012654025.1 Pachypsylla venusta | reverse complement strand
CGACATGCACATATTCGCGCGTGGATTGCCGGAGACTCGCTATTCGGATTTTCATGGTTAACCTACCAAAGTAACGGTAATTGACTTTTCTTCAAAAAACTACTGGGGCTTTATAGCGTTAAAATGCAAAAGAAATGAGTTATTTGCAAAAAACCGGATTCGAAATACAAATTTTTCAATTTAAACCTTAATAGAATGTGCAACTAAGTTTGCTATTTCGAAAGACCTGTGCTTACTGCGCAATAGTCGAAAACGTTCGATTTTTTCGGGCTTTTTTCAGATTTTCGAAAAAATATCGAAAACCGTGAATCGTACGGAAATAGTTATTCTATCTTTATTTGGAGTAAATGAAAGTCTAATTGCAACTCTGTGGCCTTAACAGTTCGCGAGATATATACTTCGAAAATTGTCGATTTTTTCGAAAAATCACAAAATTTCACTCTGAGTCAAATTTTGAGCTCAATATCTGCTCCATTAGTAATCCTACGGGGATGTTATGAGAGAAGAAGTTGGAGTATATTTAGTTATCTGTCATTTAAGTCAATGGAGGAGTATTTTCGACAAAAATTACTTTATCGAAAAAAAAATTGAAATCAGATTTTTTACATATATTTTTTACACGCAATCTAATAATTTTGTTTTTTTCGAGAAAATCGACAACAAGTGCTATATCTTGCGATCTATTAAGGCCATAAATTTGCAATTAGAGTCTTGTTGCAACTCTGTGGCCTTAAAAGCTCATGAGATATAGCATTTCGAATATTGTCGACTTTTTTTCGAAAAAAAACAAAAAAAAATCACTTTGAGCTACTTCTTGATCTGAATATCTGCTCCAATATTCATCCTATGGGGAAGTCATGAGAGAGGAAGTTGGAGTGTATTTAGTTATCTGTTATTGAAGCCATTGGCGGAGCATTTGCGACAAATAGTACTCTTTTTATTTAAAGAAAAAGCTGAAATCGGATTTTTTACATATACTTAATACGGAATCTCATAATTCTGTTTTTTTTTTTCGAGAAAAAAACAAAATTGAATGTGATTAAGTTTCTTGCATTTCTATGGGGTTGTCNCGGGCAAGTGCTTGCATTTCTAGGGGGTTGTCGACTTCATATTCGTCATCTGACTCTTCAATTTCGATACTGCGAACATTACTGCGCGTCTTTCCCCTACAAAAGCTAGAATGACGGGTAGAAGGCCCTGTTGACTCCTGGTCCATCCCCATTTGGTTCGATCTTTCTCCACCCCTAAACATGTTTGGACCTGGTGGTATGTGCGGTAAGAATGTTGAACGGCTGTCTCTTCAGTTGGCGGTAGACGAGCCAGGTGAACCTTGGCATTGACTGCTGAACGTACAAATAGTTTGTAAAGGAGTAAGTGCAGAGAGTCGTCGCTGGCACCTCCATACAGAGCTACAAAGATATTGCTTCCAGCAGATGCTATTTCTTCGCAGGTGGCATCAGACTGTAGGAATAGGTTTGTCATGCACATACCACCAGGTCAAAACATGGTCAGGGGTGGAGAAAGATCCAACCAACTGAGGATGAACCAAGAGTCAACTGGGCCCTCTACCCGTCTCCTGAATAGGTTTGTCATGCACATACCACCAGGTCAAAACATGGTCAGGGGTGGAGAAAGATCCAACCAACTGAGGATGAACCAAGAGTCAACTGGGCCCTCTACCCGTCTCCTGCAACAAGGAACCTGCCCCACAAAATTTCTATCGAGTAAATGTTGAAAAGGCTACATTGGAGACATGCGCGATACTGCATACTCTCGAGAATTTCTAGGGGGGGCAGCTGCCCCCCCTGCCCCCTCCTTCCTACGCCCATGGGAACTCTATGGCCTTAATAGATCGCAAGATATAGCACTTATTGTCGATTTTCTCGAAAAACCCAAAATTATTAGATGCGTGATCGCAAATACTCTTCCATGAGCTTAAATGACAGATAACTAAATATACTCCAACTTCTTCTCTCATGAAATCCTCTTAGGATGACTAATGGAGCAGATATTGAGCTCAAAAAGTGACTCAAACTGAAATTTTGTGATTTTTCGAAAAAATTGACAATATTTGAAGTGCTATATCTTGCGAACTGTTAGGGCCACAGAGTTGCAGTTAGACTCAAATTGGAGCAAATTTTATTTACTCGAAATAAATATAGAATAACTATTTTCTTAAGATTCACCATTTTCGATATTTTTTCAAAAATCTGAAAAAAGCCCGAAAAAATCGAACGTTTTCGACTATTGCGCAGCGAGCACAAGTCTTTCGAAATAGCAAACTTAGGTGCACACTCCTCTCATGTATCCCAATAACATATTAAAAAATCAGAACTACGCCATTTTTTTCTATCTTAGCCTTTTTTTATGTCTTAGATGACTGGTCTACAACCCTTTACAAATCGTGTAATCAAGACATACACTCTCCGGTGTTGTGGTAATAACATGTTAAGTTATCTCGGCTGTTCTGAGGGTTCGTCAGTTTTTTGGAGACAAAGATGGAAGCTCCTCATTTTTACGACGCATTGAAGAAGAAGGATTGCCGGATTTGATCACGGGTTTAACCATATAAAATGCACTGGATGTCTTTGCTGGTTTTATGGTCCTCTTGATTGTTTCCTTGTTTGCTTAACCTGATCACCATCGCTCATCTTTGACTGGGAACTATTTGAGTCGAATGTTTATGAAATGTACCCGCCCAAAGGTAAATTTTATGTCTTAAAAAAAAATACTTTTAAATTAAATTAAAACAAAACACTTACCAGAAACACTATTCATAATTATTTATAACGAAACTAGTTTCGAATCATTCGATTCATCGTCAGTCTAGTCGAGTCGAAGGGTGGAGTTTGCAGTCAAACTCCATCCAGCGACAAGACTGATGATGAATCGAACGATTCGAAACTAGTTTCGTTATAAATAGTGTTTCTGGTAAGTATTTTGTTTTAATTTAATTTAAAAATAAACACTTATAATTAAAAAGATTTATCTTTAAAAATTCCGTTGGATCGATATAATTTTATCCTAACTCTGTATACAAACCTCAATCTCTATGTCCAATTGATAAAAAAGAAAAAAGTAGTTTCCCAAATATGTTTTTACAAATAATTTAAGATCATGTTTTGTCCTGTATTGTTGTAATAAGTTAAGTTCAATTTTTGCTACATCCTGTCCGTCATTGTTTCTTTTAGCCAAATAACGGACCGGATTCAAAAGATCGGTCTTATAAGTGGCATACATCATAGAGCAAAATGGTTTTTCAATATAATATAAATGATTGGTTGATGTTCGATTTGGGTGTGTATTGGCACTTTGAATAATATAAGAGTCATGATACCCAATGATGTTCCCAGATGCGTCCAATATAAGGGAAGGTAACATTCTGAAAGCTATTGGTCCTGTAAAAAAAAATCTGTTGTGAACATCACTCGAATTTTCTTACTTANAAAAAAATGTAGTGAACATTACACGACTTTCCTTACCTATCTATAAAAAAAGGTGCCCAGAGTCTAAATCTTGATATTCAGGCTCAACATCAAATTATAATACTTTCCTTTTTAATGGATAACTAGCTGTTTGCCCGTGCTTCACTAGGCGGCTGCAAAATTAGCAACAATTTCAAGTATTAAAACTTTTCATATCTTTGATTGGTTTATTCCTCATCCTGAAGTGGTACTCGGCAATTTTGAATTTTCGGTGGTATCTGCCACCGGGGTGTATTATTTTCGTACTACGGAACACATTTTTTTTTTTTTTTTCAAACTTCAGCTTTATCTCTCATACCGAAGTGGTACCTACTTCTAAATTAAATAAGACTAGTGACGCTCTTTTGTAACTAAACAATAGGATTTACAAAGCCACGCACCACGTACTGGCAATTATATTTTCAAAATTATATGACATAGGTCCTGATTCCACACTTAAGTCTTACTTTGAAGAGCTTCAGGATCAAAAGTAATTTCGTTCTCCATTACTAGAACGGGCCTTACAAAGCCACGAATTGGGTCTATGACGATATAGCCCAGATCTTCGTTTAATTTAATTTTCATAAATGCTGTAAGAAGAAGAAACGTTGCCTGTTTTTATATATATATAATATTCATCTCTTATTTAAAAATATAACTGGAAACAATTATCTTTTGAATACATTTTGAGATATGAAAATGTTCTTTAACGTTATTTTATCTTCATTATTAATATCATAATACTTTGGTCAGTGTGTATTTTTTTTGTCTCCAATAGCCAGGGCCGGCTTAACCATATGGCAAAAGCAGCAACTACCCAGGACCTCGCGCTTCTTAAACTTACATTAAATACAATCGGATGAATGGGTACAAAATAATTAAGAAAGCAATAGAAAGCGTTACAAACATGGAGACACAAACATTTCAATTTTATATTGTTTTCAACTACAAATATTTATTATTATTTTTTTGAATAACTTTATGTCCCGGAACCGCTTTCGCATTACTTCAGGGTACTCCTTTTTACAGCCATGCCATTCCCGAAACGGAAAAATTCGGGTCAGAAAATTTCGCTGTGGGCGGGACTCGAACCCACAACCTCCAGACCAAGAGTGTCAATAGTATTAACAAAATTCGTACACGGGGTTCGGCGGAACTACATATACGAGGTGTGGCTATTAAGTTCGGAGACTCTTCCCATAAAACTATGTGTGTTTAACTTACCCAACTTTAGTAGTTATCCCCTTCAATGTACTCCCCTCCTCTATCCCTACAACGTTCCCGGCGAATTTTCCATTGATCGAAACAGTGGTGGAGGTCATTTTGTGTGAGTCCTTTCATGACTTCTGCCGCTTTTTTCTTAACGGCATCTACGCTGTCAAATCTGGTACCTTTCAGGGCAGATTTGTTTTTTGGGAATAAGTAAAAGTCGCACGGGGCCAGGTCGGGTGAGTAAGGAGGGTGTTCCAACACTGGGATGTTAAACTTGGCCAGGAACGTCTTCACGGAGAAGGCACTGTGGGCTGGCGCATAGTCCTGGTGCAGGAACCATGACTTCTCATTTCACAATTCGGGTCGTTTCTTTCTTATTTTCTCGCGAAGGCGAGTTAGAACTTCAAGATAGTAATGCTGAGTGACGGTTTGGCCTTCAGGAACCCATTCTAGGTGAATTATCCCCTGGATATCAAAGAAAACAATCATCATGGACTTGAATTTTGACTTGCGCGTTCGAGCTTTTTACATCCTCGGAGAATTTGGGTTCTTCCAATGCATGGACTGGCGCTTCATTTCTGGGTCATAGGTAAAAAACCATGATTCATCGCATGTAATGACTCTTTTTAAGAAGTTGGGGTCAATTTCGATCTGATTTAGGGCGCCTGTAGAGAGATTTTTACGAACTTCCTTTTGCTCATCTGAAAGGTTCTTGGGCACCATTTTTGCGCAAACTTTTGTCATGTTGAAATTTTCGTGCAAAATTTGTCTCACACATTCTTTATCAATTTTAAGTGTATCAGCCATTAGTCTAAGAGTTAATCTACGGTCAGAACGAATCATAACACCAACTTTTTCAATGTTTTCGTCAGTTTTTGAGGTTTGGGGGCGACCAGGACGTGGATCGTCCTCAACATCTTCCTGACCATCTTGAAAGCGTTTAAACCACTTATAAAGCGTTGATCTTTTCAAACATGACTCCTGGTACACTGTCTTTATCAAAGAAAAAGTTTCACTAGCACTTTTACCAAGTATTATGTAAAATTTAATAATCACTCTTTGCTCAACGTTTATATCAATCATAATTCCGGCAAAATTAAAAAAGGTGTCTTGCGCGTCGGGCTATCACAACAGAACTAATTACAGTACAGACAGGCGACACCTATCAATCAAAATACAAGACTTGAAGCTGTTCATCATATCTTCCTAGCATGCACAGCTTTTGCGTAGCGCCTCGAGTCTACAAACTTAATAGCCACACCTCGTATTCCTAGTAACATAGTATCTAAGCAATGGATTGAGAGTGACTGAGGATTGCTAAACGCGTGCTGTTTACGGTCACGCGATAAAACATCAAAATATTTATTATCTAGATAGGTATGTCTATTTTTAAAAAAAATAAAATATTGTCACTGACTCTTATGATGATTCAAAATTTCGTCATTTCTTCGACATGAAACAGTACCAAATAGTGTGATCGTACTTGGCCTTATTTTCCACATTTATGTTTTTGTGGGATAATTATCTACAATAATAAAACTCAATGTAACGATTAGTGTGTGTATGTATCACTAATTGTTTAGTCAAATGTTGGGTTTATTTTTTATGGGAAGCTGGTTTTCCTATGGAAAAGGTTGTTCCCCGTCTATCCGTTTCAGAGTTACTATGAACTCCTTTTTAAGATAGACCCCAACCTGAGAGAGAAAACTATAATAGAAATGAGAACAACTAGATGTTAATGTTGAAAATTACCAAATATAAAAATTTACGAAGTTGGTCTTTATTGGAATTCAGGACTTAGAAATAATTTATAAAATACTTTAAGTTGTTGTACCGTCGAATGCCAGAATTAGAATTTTTTTTAATAGACGCTCAATCTGAAGTTATTCCTTCAGATCGACCGTTAGGATCATTCCCGGCTTCCTATTGGCTGATGGTATTGAGTTCAGCCAATAGCAATTTCGTATTGATTCTATACAATCGATATTGTTTTACTTAAATATTATAACGTTTCGGTTGATGAACTGTACGACGAATTCTTTAAACTGCTTATTGTTCAATTTTTGATATAATTATGATGCAACTAGGTAATACCACACAGAATATTTCCAGAAGTTATTATTCTATCAATATACTGGGTGTATTTACGTCCAACACAAAACGGTAAGAGATATTGAAAAATTGATGAGATAGGACCCCCCCCCCCAAAACCATAGTCTTAAACACCAGTTAAAATATCAGAATTAAAAAATGTCGAACCCTTCTCGAGTTACGGCCGATTTTTTAATTTTCGACCGAATTTAGCTGGTCGATATCTTAAATATTGTCACGACAACATATCAAATTAAAGCGAGAAAGTTTTAGGTGGCCTTTTAAACCTTAATTTGGGATATAGTTGGCAAAAAACGATCAAGCCGTTTTCGAGTTATGGCCGTTTTTCCAATTTTCGTAAGAGGAATCATAGGATACTATTAGCTTCCGATTTTTGAGGGAAATCATAGAATACTATTAGCACAGATGGCCATGCCAGTAAGGCGCCAAGCTATAGGCCGTAGCGAAGCACGGGCGAAAGAACTACTTACAGATACATATCTAGTTGCTATGGTATAAAACACAACAAAATTTGAAAGGAAATAATTTTGTCTGAAAGTCTCATCAAATACCTAGTGTGAGAGGGGCACAAATAGATACCAAACACACAAATTCAACAAATATACCACAAATAAATTGTGCCAAAAGTTTGGAATTATGACAAAAAGTGTGTTGTCACCTTAATAAAAATTTTAATGGTAACTACACAGCATGCCTTGAGCAATCCTCAGTCAACTTCCACCTTTCGACTCTGATGATGAATCGAATGCTTCGAATCTAGTTTCTTCATAAGTAATTTTAAATAGTGTTTTTTTTTTGTTTTAAATTAATTTATTTTAATAGTTAATATATAACGATATACCTGCTACATGATTATGAACAAATGAATTATCTATTTCGAACTTTTCTGTTTGATCATATGCAAATTGATCAGATGCATCTGCATACACACTTGTCAAATATACAAAATCTTCATATTCAGGACTCTCCGCTAGAAAGTGTGTTAACACTTTAACAAGCAGCCCAAATGTACTATCATCACTATACAAGGGTCTATATGTTTTATAATACGATTTGAAAGTATCAAAATTCATGTTATTCCAACTATGCCAACCTTTGCTATACTTCTTGTTTCTCATATATGTGTAAAATCTATGAAATAAAATTATAAAAAATAGTTTATTCTCATTAAAGGTGTCCCCCTAGTCTAGTGGATATCTCACTGACATTGCGCTTGAGGGACCCGGGTTCAATCCCCGCCGTGGTCGGAAAACTGCCGAGTTTTTTTTTTGCGATTTCGGAGTGCGCTCATCCTCATGAAGACAATTGAATAGCTACTTTAATGTGATTAGCGACCAGTGACGGCATTGGCATAGTAAAAATATTATAAGTATGGAGAGATTATTAGTGCAGGAGGCTTTTAGTAATGCTGAGATGGCCACAAAAATTTAGAAAAAGGCCTTACATTGAAGTATCAAGTATCTTACCACCTTACATTGGGCCTTACCACATAGAAATTCTACACTTACATTTCATTGCATAGTTTATTATCATTATGGAGTGAACCTTTGGTTTGAGAGATGTTTCTTGTTTTATCTTCTAATAACTGAAAACATCGTCAGAGCTAGTGTTAGATTAGGTTAACAGCCATGGGGCAGGTTTGCAAAAACTCGCCTTGATTTCTTGAGAATCCTCACGGATAATGCTTCTCCAGTAGCTTCTCCTTGATTTCTGCATAGGTAATCGAAAGAATATCGATTCCGACCCTGCCCTTAGTCGTCTTTTACGACTGGCATGAACTTGGGTGCCTTGGAAATATTCTTTTCAAGTACCCCTATCCACAGGGGAGAAAAAATGTAAATGTAGAATTTCTTTGTGAGGTTTAGCAGCCTCATCACAATACTCACATTAAAGTTGCTATCGTCGTCACAAGCCTAAGTGCACCCCGAAACCACAAGCACAAAGTAGAAAATGTTCCAACCCCGCCGAGGATCGAACCTGTTGATCCCAAGTGCAATGCCAGTTTGAAAACCACAAGGCGAGGAGGACTAAATAAAAGTATACAGTATGGGGAGTGTACACAGTTTGAAGAGAGCCCGTGTCCAATTTGAATTTAATTTTACAATTATTAATTTCTATTTCCTTGCACCACACGGTTTGACTTACATCATGAACATCCAATGACAAACTCTCAACATCTTTATTGTCATCACTGCAATATTCATCATTAAAGTTTAACTCATTTGAGTTTTTTCTCAATTTTCTTTTTGAAGACACATGGATGAAAAATGATTTTTATAAGCACATGCTGTACAAATTTTTCCATAAGCAGAACATTTCTTCGGTTCATGAATGTAGGAACAACGTGTGCATTTTTCATTAAAATATTGTTTTTTTGTTATTCTTTTTCTCATGAACTTCATGTTTTCATCATTAGTTGAATTCAACTCAACAATGTTTTTTCTTGCCGCTTCACTTGCTCGACAATGTTCAATAGTTTTTTGAAGATTGAAATTATTTTGCAATAAGTNCACGGGAGATTTATCTGCGCAGATAAGTCCGCACAGATAAATCTGCACAGTCTTATCGGTACGTGTATGGCCGGCCTTACAGTTTTATGGAGGCGTCGCGTCGTCGGTAAAGATCAAAGATATGCTACTGATCTCCCGTATGACATTTTGTATGCTGTATACTGGGTGTTTTCATAATT
This sequence comes from Pachypsylla venusta, assembly GCA_012654025.1. Taxonomy (NCBI): domain Eukaryota; kingdom Metazoa; phylum Arthropoda; class Insecta; order Hemiptera; family Aphalaridae; genus Pachypsylla; species Pachypsylla venusta. The sequence continues at coordinate 39,930,261 of CM022877.1, read as the reverse complement.
ATTTTCTCTGAACAACTGTAATTCCTTTGTGGATCTGTAATAATCAGGGGCGCAGCGAGGGGGGTTATGTGGGGGTTTCATACCCCCCCACAATTTGTTCCAACATTCATCAGTCTGAAATTCGCGGTTACTATAAAATTGTGAATTGTGGTTAAAACAATTTTTCGTTTCGTTGATATGAAATCGGATATTTTGATTAATTTCCGACATTAATATTGAAGAATAAGACGTAAAATCGGATTTCAAATATCATTTGCGAACAACCATGTGAGATGAACATTTGATCGCATTGATGATGCTATATTCTTCAAAAAATCGTTGAAAAACTGGTTCGCAGAATTTGAATCTGTCGTCGATTTGAAGCACATAGATTCATAAAATCAATATTTCTCCGTATGGATATCTTGTCTCTTGTACACTTATGTCATAAATTTACTGTACTGAGTACAATATATCTTAAATTATACTTTAACTACGGCATTTTTTTTATAAATGAACAATTTCACAAGAAAATTCAGTGATAATTCATACCCACACAAAAAGTTTTGGGCGTAGCGAAGCATAGCCTCATACTCCCTGGAAACTGCAAACTTTTATGACCCTACTCCTCCGAAACTACTCAACCGATTTTCACCAAATTTTTGTCCCTAATGCTTTTGAGCATAATTTTCACTATTTCGGGTAATTTAGAAGTTTAATATTTTTTGAACTTCAAACTTGGAGCCATGGGGTCCAACGATATGACGTTCCACGTACGTATGGAATTTTGTGCATAGCTCTGGGAGCTCAACCGCTGGTTCGATTTTACTGAAATTGCACACGTCATCAATGGACAAAAAAACCGACCCATATTTTTCTTTTTCTCGAATGCGCCCTCGGGGGCACCGCCAGCGCCCCAACAGTTTTTTTGGGACCGAATCTCTTAAATTCAAACCACATAACCAATTTTGATAAAATTAAAAATCAGTAATCATGGAATCATTTCAACTCAAATAAATTGTCTCACCCCGGAGTATCTCTGTCAGGGGCGCCGCCGGGGTCCAAATAATGTCCTTGAAATAGAAACACCTTTTAAAAGGAAACAGTTCAGTAATTTCACACGATTTAAAGAAAAAAATATGTCTAAAGCCGACAGGGATCATTCAAAGTATTGGAAATTAGTTAATCACTGTTTTCAACATTTTATTCTGAGTCCCCCCCCGGGGGGTTCAAGATCAAGAATGTCGCAATTGGACTAAATCTCTAAAATCAAAATCAAATAACCAATTTTGATGAAATTTAAAATTGGTTACTACCTATGGTATATTTATATGAAAAAAATGACCCATGTGAGTGAGTCTATATCATGGTATCATGGACCCCGCCAGTGGGCGATCCTTAACTATCGCTATCAAAAGAAAAATTGTCCCGTATATTTACATAAAATTCAAAATAATTAATGTCTGGAGCCTGTAGGGATTATTCAACTTATTATAATCACCGTTTTCCAGCTTTTAGTCAGAGTGGTCCCCCCAGGGTCCCCAAGAACTTCTAATTTAAGCAAAGTTTCTAAATTCCAAAACATATAACCTTTGATGAAATTTAAATCTACTAATCATAGCAATATTTTATCTAAAGACCTTGGTCCGTGGAGGTTCACCTGGGGCGCCGTTAAGGGGCACAGACCAAAAACCAATGGAGCGTCCAAAAACCAATAAATGTAAAAGTCCTCTAATTTTGATCGAATTTAGTATACACAGTCATCTAAGAATCCTATTTGGCAAAATTTGGTATTTTGTAGATATTACGAATTTGGGGCCTTGGCGGAGGCCGACAAATGTAAAAATATAAAAGTAGTCCCATTTTGATAAAATTTGGTATATTGAGAAACCTAAGAATTATATTGGATAATTTTTGATATATTGTAAATTTGACTAATGTTGATAAAATTTTGTAGGCACAATCACCCAAGTATTTAACTGACAATTTTCTGTATATTGTAGAAATTTTGGACCCCGAAATCTGCCACTTTAGGCTCCAGTCTAATCAGCCACTGCCTTATTATTTCTAAGAATAAAAAAAAAAAAAAAAAAAAAAAAAAAAAAAAAAAAANAAAAAAAAAAATCTGCTATGTGACACATGGGATTATTTTTTAAAAAATACTCTAAAGAGCAACGTCAGTAGGTCAGTAGCCGTAGGTTGCCAATTTTTTTAAAACTAATACTGTCACAAAAGAGCAATACCCACAGCCGAAAACTGCAAAAGCTTTCAAAATAATAATGTCACGAAAGAGCAATATCCACAGCCGAAGCCTGCAAAATCTTTTTAAAATAAAGGTCAACGGCAGCAGAAAAAATTATATTAATAATATTACTAATAGACAAACAATTACTAATAACGGCAATTTGAAATTTATACAATAATATTGAACCTATTGTCAATAATTAGCTATAACTTGAAATCGGTTACGGTACAAACGAGGATTTTTATATTGATGATGGAACCCTATACTAGGATCATACCACATAAATATTGTCGTTTGTACCGACTTGGTTTGTAAGTAACGGCAATTTAAATTATATTCTTTAATATTGAACCTAGTGTCAATAATCAGCTTTATCTTGAAATCGGTTACGGTACAAACAAGGATTTTTATAGGGATGATGGAGCCCTATACTAGGATCATACCACCAAAATATTGTCGTTTGTACCGACTTGGTTTGTAAGTAACGGCAATTTCAAATTCATTCTTTAATATTGAACCTATTGTCAATAATTAGCTATAATTTGAAATTGGTTACGGTACAAACGATGATTTTGATGGGGATGATGGAACCCTATACTAGGATCATACCACATAAATATTGTCGTTTGTACCGACTTTGTTTGTAAGTAACGGCAATTTCAATTTTATCCCCTAATATTGAACCTAGTGTCAATAATCAGCTATAACTTGAAATTGGTTACGGTATTTCCTAATAAAAGACCATTTTCGTTCCTTTCCCAATATTCTATAAGCTTAAAAACATCACATCAAATGAATATTTTAAATAATTTGAAATTATTTTTTTCTCTTTTTTAAAAAACGATGATACTTTTTGAGGAAGTTTGATGTTTTTTCTGTAGGAAAGTGGAACAGCAGCGTGCTCGTTCATGACAAATTTCAATTTTTCTCGGAAACGGTAACGGTACAAACGTCCATATTTTGGTACAAATCGGTACAAACGAAGGTCTATCCATTAGGCTTTTTAAAATTTCAAAATTCCAACTGGGCCGGACCTGCCCGTCCCACTTTGACTGTCCATAACTTTGGAACGGTAATCGTACAAACGATGAAATTTCTGTACAAATCGGTACAAACGAAGGTGCATCGATTAACATTTTCAAAAGTTGAAAAATCCAACTGGGCCGGGCTACCGTTAAGCTGGTCCGGCCCACAAAAAAGTCGATTATCTCGAGAACGGTAACGGTACAAACGTAGTACAAACGATAGCACCCACCAAAACAACGAAATTCCACCGTGGACGGGCCAACTTAATGAACCTGACATTTTGCAGGCAATCTAACCTGCAATTCATCTTGGGTACAGATGCAAACGCACACAATATAATGAGGGGGATCACGGATACAAACTGTAGAGGTGAGTACCTTTTGGAATATATTTTTTGTAATGATTTATGTGTTCTGAATCAGGGGAATGAACCTACTTTTAATAACGGACGGAGAAAAGAGGTAATCGACATTACCATAGTATATCCCGAGATTTGACTTTTGTACAGTAGAAGTAGGAGAAGAACACTGTCGAAGTCTTTGGAGACGTCGAAATAAATGGTGTCAGCCTGTCCAACAAATGGAGATACATAGTGAAGAAAATCGGCAAGATTTGTAGCAGTTGATTTCTTGCCTCGAACCCCATGCTCAAACAAAAAACATTGTTCGTGAGGAAAACATTGTTTCGATTTAATAATGGTATTTTTTTGCAAAAATGTTTCTTAGTCACGCATTCAATATGATCTAAGTTTTGCAGATCAACTCAAATATTTTGCTATTCATATATTGAACGTTGTCACCAAACACCAAATATTCTCTATGGGTTTCCTAGTCAGATCTATTTTTTGTGCCATTTTTTTCGTATCATTTCCAACTCAAAAGTGTAAGTTCGTAATATATATTTAATTACCATTAATATTCGATGACGTTCCAAACAGTGCCACGAAAAAAAAGAAAAGAAAAATTAAATGTTCCTTAGATCTTCAGAGCCCCAATCTATATTACACTTCAACCTAAGTTATATTTTTCAATGAAATTGATATGAATTGGCACCAAATTTCAAGTTCTAGCCCTTTCCATTCTGGTTTTCGGCGGAACCTCCAAAAAGCGACCTTTAACCGCTAATTAGCGGCCAAAAATATATTACACTGCAACCTAAGTATATTCGATTTCCACCAAAAGCTCATTTTGCCTTACGTGGCATAAAAATGACGTAAACACCAAATTTCAAGTCTGTAGCACTTGCCGTTCTTGAGATATCTTGTTCACAGACAGACATGCGCACACATGGACCAATGGCTGAAACTCGAGATTTGGGATCTGGGGACCCCAAAATGTGTTTTGGCATTGAAAGCTCGACATGGAAAATTTCTGCCCATTACAATACTTTCCTTTTTTAAAGGCTTTTATTTAACTTGCTTTGTATGTATGTTTGTG
>CM022877.1:39822072-39834253 GCA_012654025.1 Pachypsylla venusta | reverse complement strand
CCCCCCCCCCCCTTGGCAATGCACGTAACTGAATAGAGTTTGGCAATCCTAGGGTTAATGAATTGACATGAAAATTGATGTAAAACATTTCGGAATTATAAAAAATCAGCTCTTTTGCCGCATAGCGTTGAACGAATTGCTTTGCAGGTTTCATTTGAGTCTAATTTGGTCTTCAAAACTCGGATAGATCTAAAACTTCATCAAATTTACTTTAACTTACCGCTCCGCAAAAAAAAAAAAAAAAAAAAAAAAAAAAAAAAAAAAAAAAAAAAAAACATTCTGAAAATTTTTGACTTTGTGTTTCATGTCAGAATATCTATCATTATCAAATTACTTTGAAATTTTCCAATTTACCTACAATGCTGGCTCGATCACTGAAGTTAAGCAACGTCGGGCGTGGTCAGTACTTGGATGGGTGACCGATTGGGAACATCACGTATTGTTGGCTCTTTTTTTCCGGCCCAACCCTGGCTGGGTGAGGTCAATGTGGGTGGCTGGTTTGCAAGTTTCCAGCAAATGAAGGATAAAACCCCCGTCTTGAATGACCAATAGATGTTAAAGAGACGTTGAACCAAATTAAAAAAAAAAAAAAAAAAAAAAAAAAAAAAAAAAAAAAAAAAACATTTGTATGCGTAACTACTCTTTGTCATCACGAAATTGAGTGGGCCCCCAAACATTCAAACCACTGTTGTTGTTGCTAACGTTCTCAACGACTCTCACTGTGTCTCCAGGACAAGAAAGGCGGTTTCTCCAACAAGATCTGTCCATAATGCTGACGGCTCTAGATTAGTTGGGTTTGATGGATAGTTGCTGGCTGCTCATGATTTACATCATGAGCAGCCAGCATACATAGACGACAACGATCAGATAATTCAGGGTTTAGCAAGGATTTATGTACCAACTCTTTGAGGAAGTATCTGGAGCAGCACGGCTGGGTCCAACGGAGGAAAAACGCAGTGAGTTGTCTTCGGAACGGTGTTGATGGTCTTTGGCCGTGTCCGAGGGCACGGGTACCTCCGGTACGAAGAACCAACCATCTTGGGGGCCTTCAAACCACTGTAACAAATTATTGCCCTTGGCGGGATTCGAATAAGAGTTTCCCGCGTGCAAAGACTATTGGAGTTACCTTTGAGCCATAGGAGCTAAAATCGAAAATTTTTCAATCAAAAAAAACAAAATAAACGCTTGGAGGAGAAAATAGTTTTTTTCGTCAGTTTTTATCTTTAAAAAAAAAAACATACGTATAAAGACTCTTTGTGGGATAACATAGCCAAGGATTTATTTTTTTTTTCCCGCCTGTAAGACTATTGGAGTTACCTTTGAGCCATGGGAGCTAAAATCGAAAATTTTCCAATCAAAAAACAAAATAAACGCTTGGAGGGGGGAAAATAGTTTTTTTTTCGTCAGTTTTTATCTTTTATAAAAATTATCATTTCCCCAGACGATCAAATTCTCAATGAAGTGGACGAGATGAAAGCTCAACTCAAAGCAATGAAACAACTTTTAGAATATAAAGACAAGGAATCAAGAAGAAAACAAACTCCCTGCAGTCCATTTTCAGTGAACATTAGCAATAATACAATGAGCGTGATATTTCTTCTAGTGCTGTTCTTTATTCTCTTCATATCGGTGTACGCGTTCTGTACGCTCTACTATGCAGTGCTCAAACGATTCCCCTCCAAACACACAGAACTTTAAATTGAATCAATATGGACCAATAAAACGTAAGAAAGACAGTCAGTGTGAGAATTCTTTGAAAATTCAAAACGGTGTAGTCTCCTGGTATCAATAATGGCCACTAAAATTGTGAACGCGATAACAATCATTGTCACTAAAAGTGTGAACGATCACTGAAGTTAGGCAACGTCGGACGTGGTCAGGACTTGGATGGGTGACCACCTGGGAACACAACGTATCGTTGGCTCTTTTTTTCCGGCCCAACCCAGGCTGGGTAAGGTCAATGTGGGTAGCTGGTTTGCAAGTTTCCAGCGAATGGAGGGTAAAAACCCCGTCTTGAATGACCAATAGATGTTAAAGAGACGTTAAGTCAAATTAGAAAAAAAAAAGTGTGAACAACTGATAACAATAATTGTCGCAATGTGAAAACGACACAACGCAACGGGTAACAATAACTGTCACTAAAAGTATAGACGAAGTAACAGGTAATAAGGCAGGGCGTAAGCTGAGACGCACGCGGCGCAGCACACGTCAGAAAACTGTGTCTCCATATTTCCTACCGCGTAAGCTAAGACGTTTGTGTCTGGCACACTCGTGTGTCGGCATGTCACAGTTTGTAGCACAGAAACAGATTTGACGACACACGGCACGCAACTAGGGATCTAAGATGTCTTTAAATGAACGATTGTTTGAGCTGGTGCGCGAATTACCTGTGCTATACGATCAGAGCCATGAAGATTATAGCAAGAAAACGTATAAAGACTCTTTGTGGGATAACATAGCCAAGGATTTATTTTTTTTTTCCCGCCTGTAAGACTATTGGAGTTACCTTTGAGCCATGGGAGCTAAAATCGAAAATTTTCCAATCAANAAAAGTGTGAACAACTGATAACAATAATTGTCGAATGGCCACTAAAATTGTGGACGCTATGACAATCATTGTCACTAAAAGTGTGAACAACTGATAACAATAATTGTCGAATGGCCACTAAAATTGTGAACGCAATGACAATCATTGTCACTAAAAGTGTGCACAACTGATAACAATAATTGTCGAATGGCCACTAAAATTGTGGACGCTATGACAATCATTGTCACTAAAAGTGTGAACAACTGATAACAATAATTGTCGAATGGCCATTAAAATTGTGGACGCGATGACAATCATTGTCACTAAAAGTGTGAACAACTGATAACAATAATTGTCGAATGGCCACTAAAATTGTGGACGCGATGACAATCATTGTCACTAAAAGTGTGAACAACTGATAACAATAATTGTCGCATGGCCACTAAAATTGTGGACGCGATGACAAGCATTGTCACTAAAAGTGTGAACAACTGATAACAATAATTGTCGCATGACCACTAAAATTGTGGACGCGGTGACAATCATTGTCACTAAAAGTGTGAACAACTGATAACAATAATTTTGAAAACGACACAACGCAACGGGTAATAATAACTGTCACTAAAAGTATAGACGAAGTAAAGGCAGGGCATAAGCTGAGACGCACGCAGCGCAGCACACGTCAGAAAACTGTGTCGCCATATTTCCTAATGGTACCGCGTAAGCTAAGACGTTTGTGTCTGGCACTTCAGGATAAGCGAGAAAGCTGAAATTTGATACAATGGTGTTCCGAAGTACAAAAAGTACATATCATTGAATAAAATATTGAATTTTTTGAACTAAGAGCGGTGCTCACTCTGAGGGGTCAGTTCCACCAAAAATCCATAGTTAAGAAGTATCACTTCGGGATAAGCGAGAAAGCTGAAATTTTATACGAAGGTGTTCCGCAGTGCAAAAAGTAATATCTTTGAGTAAAATATTGAATTTTCTAAATAGGAGCCGTGTTCACTCTGGGGGTCGGTTCCACCAAAAATCTAAAATTGAGTTGTTGAATTTTGTAACCGTAGCGAAGCACGGGAAAACACCTAGTAGTGTATATAACACGAGGTAGATATCTTTCTATGATCCACCATCACGTCTGTTTTTCGTAATAGGACGTCCCAACCTCGTATATTAAATTTTCTATTAGCATTAGTTTCATTACCTCGAGTTGTTTTCTCCCGGGTTTAACAGAGTGTCTACCAGACGGGAAATTCTGGAAAACCTGGAAAAGTCAGGGAATTTCACTTTGACGATTTGGTAGACACCCTGTTTAAGTGCAACTTTTCCAATTTGCTTCCATTCAGATTTACTGTACTAGAAGACTGTATCTTCTAATATTAAAAATTCTTTGTTTTCCACTTTCACTTTGTGCCAAATTTATAATTTTTCTTTTAAATAATGTTCGAATATAGTTTTAGTGTCATTCTTTTAAACGAAAATACCTCATTTTTTTTTTCTTTGACATTCAAAAAATGGTAAGAAAGGTTTTCCTCCGGGGAATTATTAGGGGTAGGTTTTTTTTTTTTTTTTTGATAAATTCGTAAAAACGTAATCTAACCTTACATTCGTATTTTCCCCCAACCAGAGAAGAAAGGAAACATTTTAAAAGGTAAACTTTGCAAAATATCGATATCTCGCATCTCTAAAGGAAATTTATTATCCTAAAAGTTACCTTACATGATCATTAGTAATGTAGTAGTAGAAGCGGTTTTTCTCACAAAATCAACCGTTCTTCCCATTTATAGATGCATGATTAATTAAAATGGTAGGAACAGATTGATATGAGTTTACCGAAAAGATTTTGATGGTTGGCGTTCCAGGTCGTCTCGGTGCGTAGAACCAATTTTTTTGCCCCCCCCCCAAAAAAAAAATTGGCAGGGGGGTTCTCGTGACGATTCCAAATCTGGGGCGTAATTAGACTCTAAATTTGTCATACCTACTAAATTTGAAGTCTCTGGCTCTTACCATTCTCCTTTTAGACAGCAATACTGAGAACCGGTAAAAAGCGGCAAAAATCGCCAAGGGTGTTATTCGATTGCACCCAAAAGTTTCGGGGCACAATTAGAGCCCAGATGGGACCTATATACCAAATTTTATCCTAAGTGGCAAAAGTGCCCATCACGGCGGACAAACTGATTTTTTTTATTCGATTATTGGATTCTACGTACTTTGAAATGTATAATATCAAATTTTGAGAGGGGTATTTTTTTTTTTTTCTTTTTTTTTTCGCAACGATTCCAAAGGTCCATTATTGAAAATAATAAACCAAAAATTGAATGAATTCTATGAATGACAGATTGTTTGAAGTTTGAATGTAGTGAGTACAAGAAGAGTTGAATGAGATTGGGGGGAAATACAGTTTTATATGGAAAAGGGGTACCAGACAGATACTATTATTTTTTTTTGGAGCAAGTTACAAACTTAAAATGTTGTTTAATATAATTGAAAAGAGCTTTTTAAACGTTTTAGGGGTGGAAAATTAATTAATTCACTTCAATTTGAATATATTGAACTGAAGCAGACATAGTTGTACCAATATGAAAAAAGTCCAGTGCAAGTTTGTTTGTTTATTTTATCAATATAAGCGTTTAGATGAACGCCCCCCCCCCCAAAAAAAGGTTGGGAAACGTTTTGATCGGCCATGCCTCGATTAAACTTGTTCTTCTCATAAAGTCGCTCCCTAAAAACTCTTGCGCTTTCTCCAAAGTTTCGTCGATTTTCAAGCAATAAAATTGTGAATTAAACATTTAAAAGTGAGTTTTCTCGTATTTTCCACCATTTAATCGTGAAAATTAACCTTCTACTTTGAATTAATCATATTTTAAGTTAGGTTAGTTGCTCAGAAAAAAATAATAGTATCTGTCTGGTCCCGGAAAAGGAAACAAACTGTCCTTCAATAGTACTCAGACTATGAATAGCACTTTTGTGCAATGCCGGACAGATTGTTATCATATAGCTGACATCAAGGCAGAGAGGGGAGGGTGGGTTTAGTTGTTAAGCAATTTAGTTAAGAGATTGAGTCCAACATAACCTCCACGCCACTCGACTGGTGTCTTTGTCTGGCCGTGGGTGAACAAATATTGCTGGTTGAGAAGTGGGGTGTATTTTTTGAAGATTCTCATCCCCGACTTCCCCTGGTGTCAGCAAATTTGGTTAGGGATCAATAAAAAAAGCATAAATATGCTACCCAACTTTTTCACCACCATTACTTTCTGTGATAGACATGGAAAGTAAGTAAGAATGACCATGTAAAGTGTTCAGAATGAGCTAGAATGATGAAAATCTGGAGAATTGATGCCATTACAAAGATGTCTTTCAAATACTCCGCAGAGTTGCAGTCAAGCTGAATGAGATAAAGTTAACTCATGAATACATAATAATACACTTATTCATATATCTACAACAGTCAAGCTGAATGAGATAAAGTTAACTCATGAATACATAATAATACACTTATTCATATATCTACAACAGTCAAGCTGAATGAGATAAAGTTAACTCATGAATACATAATAATACACTTATTCATATATCTACAACAGTCAAGCTGAAGAAGATAAAGTTAACTCATGAATACATAATAATACACTTATTCATATATCTACAACAGTCAAGCTGAAGAAGATAAAGTTAACTCATGAATACATAATAATACACTTATTCATATATCTACAACAGTCAAGCTGAAGAAGATAAAGTTAACTCATGAATACATAATAATACACTTATTCATATATCTACAACAGTCAAGCTGAAGAAGATAAAGTTAACTCATGAATACATAATAATACACTTATTCATATATCTACAACAGTCAAGCTGAAGAAGATAAAGTTAACTCATGAATACATAATAATACACTTATTCATATATCTACAACAGTCAAGCTGAAGAAGATAAAGTTAACTCATGAATACATAATAATACACTTATTCATATATCTACAACAGTCAAGCTGAAGAAGATAAAGTTAACTCATGAATACATAATAATACACTTATTCATATATCTACAACAGTCAAGCTGAAGAAGATAAAGTTAACTCATGAATACATAATAATACACTTATTCATATATCTACAACAGTCAAGCTGAAGAAGATAAAGTTAACTCATGAATACATAATAATACACTTATTCATATATCTACAACAGTCAAGCTGAAGAAGATAAAGTTAACTCATGAATACATAATAATACACTTATTCATATATCTACAACAGTCAAGCTGAAGAAGATAAAGTTAACTCATGAATACATAATAATACACTTATTCATATATCTACAACAGTCAAGCTGAAGAAGATAAAGTTAACTCATGAATACATAATAATACACTTATTCATATATCTACAACAGTCAAGCTGAAGAAGATAAAGTTAACTCATGAATACATAATAATACACTTATTCATATATCTACAACAGTCAAGCTGAAGAAGATAAAGTTAACTCATGAATACATAATAATACACTTATTCATATATCTACAACAGTCAAGCTGAAGAAGATAAAGTTAACTCATGAATACATAATAATACACTTATTCATATATCTACAACAGTCAAGCTGAAGAAGATAAAGTTAACTCATGAATACATAATAATACACTTATTCATATATCTACAACAGTCAAGCTGAAGAAGATAAAGTTAACTCATGAATACATAATAATACACTTATTCATATATCTACAACAGTCAAGCTGAAGAAGATAAAGTTAACTCATGAATACATAATAATACACTTATTCATATATCTACAACAGTCAAGCTGAAGAAGATAAAGTTAACTCATGAATACATAATAATACACTTATTCATATATCTACAACAGTCAAGCTGAAGAAGATAAAGTTAACTCATGAATACATAATAATACACTTATTCATATATCTACAACAGTCAAGCTGAAGAAGATAAAGTTAACTCATGAATACATAATAATACACTTATTCATATATCTACAACAGTCAAGCTGAAGAAGATAAAGTTAACTCATGAATACATAATAATACACTTATTCATATATCTACAACAGTCAAGCTGAAGAAGATAAAGTTAACTCATGAATACATAATAATACACTTATTCATATATCTACAACAGTCAAGCTGAAGAAGATAAAGTTAACTCATGAATACATAATAATACACTTATTCATATATCTACAACAGTCAAGCTGAAGAAGATANTTGAATATATATTACGAGGAAAGAATGTATGAGTTGAAAACGCTAGACACTTTTGAAATGAATTAGGGTCTTAGCTTTCGCGCCGAGAATTTGAATGTACAGTGCTAGATCCTAAGGACTTTTAGGGGAAAACATCAACCTAGCGTTATTTTGCTTATAATTATTTTGCTAGCTAAACTAAACGTTCTTCTTGATTGCAAGCGTCGAAATGAAAAAATAAAAATATTTCAACTCAAAGATCAAAATAAATGAGCGACGCACGGAGAAGAGTCCAAAGATCTTTTCACGAACCCAGCACTGAAATTTTTAATAAAAAATGTAAACAAAGTGGGGAGAGCCTGATGGCGGTAAATTTCAAATTTTTTGAAAATTCAAATCGATTTTTAAGTGGCGATAAAAACATTTTAAAAAAATGAAAACACCATAATCCATATTCATACTAATATATACATGCGAAAGTAACTCTGTCTGTCTGTATGTATGTTACGCTTTCACGCTTAAACTACTGAACCGATTTTGATGAAATTTGGTATGGAGATAGACTAAACTTTAGGAAAGGACATAGGCTACTTTTTATCTCGAAAAAAGGGGTTAAAACTATAAACGGCCATGCCTATAAGGCGCCAAGCGAAGCGGGCGTATCCTGCTAGTTAGATATAAACCATTAATGGCATACGAAAAAATAATATTTAAGTAAGTAATAAACGAAAAAAATTAAAATTTTAAAACTAGGTCCATCGAGGAAAAAGAAAATCATGTTTGCCATTCCAAATAGGTGTTAAGACCCTAATTTTACAAAAAGTGTCTAACGATTTTTGTATAGAGCTGATACCTTACATTCCTTCCAGTTAATATATATTCAAAGATATCAGTCAATCTTCAGTCGTAATAGATTTGGGTAAAGGGCATTTATTATAACAAGAAAAGAAAAAGTTATGAAAAATGTTTACTTCTAACACAATACGGTTATTCTATTATTTTACTCAGTAACGTCATACTTGAGATGACATCCTCACGGGCCGAGTCCAACAGAAAATTTTAAAGAATCTCACGTCTCCAAAATTAAACTTATTTATTATGATAAATTATTTAAAAGGAATCGTAAATAAATAATAAATTATTTTTAAAGACAATATCGATTCTAAAAAAATAATTGGTGTCGAGCTTTCAATAGTACTCAGACTATCATCGTCAGACCGATGTTGACTCTATGGTGTTCAGAGTAGAAGTGAGGGTATCAGTATCAGAGTAACAATATAAGAATGTATCAAAACTTGCTCGATCTACAGAAGAAATAAGATCTCATACTCTGATACCCTCACTTCTACTTTGAACACCGTAGAGTCAACATCGGCTTGACGATGATAGTCTGAGTACTATTGAAAGCTCGCCAACGCCTTTTTTAGAATCGATATTGTCTTTAAAAATAATTTATTATTTATTATGTATAATATTTCCAGCATGAACATTGAACACAGGACTGTTAACTCATTATTTTTTATCCAAATTAAAAAAAGTGGTGAAAAAGGGAAGGATGAACAATTGTAGCACGTGCTACGGGCCCCGCGCGTTGACAACTTACACTAGATATTTGACGGGGCCCCCAACTCTTCAAAGTATGCAGTAAAATCTAATTTAGAAGACACAACGAGTATTGCAACATAAGCAAATTGTTTTTTTTGTTTTTTTTTTAAAGCATGAGCGGTAACCATGTTTTATCGATGTTGATATACTCAAAATTTAATTTCACTTTTCTCTACTAGCTGTAGGTACAAGACCAAAAGGCCAAAAGATAATCAATTTTTGTAATGGCTCCAAAAAGTAGACTACTTAGACGTCGCCGGCGAGGGGTGGATGGGGCCCCGCTCTGTGAAAGTGCTACGTGCCCTGCGGAAGGTTAATCCGGTACTGGACGGTGTCTTATTTGAGAATAAAATTAATGAAATTTGTTAGCGAGTAAAATAATAAAACACAACTATTTCTTACATAGGATGAAGTTATTAAAATATTCATACATATTTATGTCGAACGGAGCATTGAATAAAGTTCCGTCGAACACATTTCTCGCTAGTCATATATCAGAGTCCAAAACACAAGAATAGTACAGAGGAGGTGATATGAATTGGTCACAGATGAAATTTCGGGGTCAAATAGGAAAGAAATCAAAAAGCTTGGGCTTCTCGGCAAATATTATAGTTGAGTGAACAAAATGAAGTCTAGATTTGTTTTGTTTCACGACAACTTCCGAAGGCCCCCAAGATGGTTGGTTTTTCGTACCGGAGCTACCCGGGCCCTCGGGCATGGCCAAAGACCATCAACACCGTTCCGACGACAACTCACTGTGTTTTTCCTCCGTTGGACCCAGCCGTGCTGCTCCAGATACTTCCTCAAGTATCTGATCGTTGTCGTCTATGTATGCTGGTTCATGATGTAAATCATGAGCAGCCAGCAACTATCCATCAAACCCAACTAATCTAGAGCTGCCAGCATTATGGACAGATCCTGTTGGAGAGGTTGCCTTTCTTGGCCTGGAGGCACAGTGAGGGTCGTTGAGAACGTTAACAACAACTCCCGAACGCCATGTCTGATTTGGATGAACATGGTATATAGTAAAGTCTAGATTTGTTTTGTTTCACGACAACTCCCGAACGCCATGTCTAAGTTTGATAAACATGCTAGGGACATTATTTATGTTCACAATTTTTTCTAATTGGCTTTCAGATCTTATTCGACCACCCGAGTGGGTCCTTCTGGTGCTCATTTCACTCAAGTGAGATCTACATTTCACAAAATTACTAGTTATTTATTTGGTTTCGATTTGTTTTTCCTTTTCTTGGACCGTCCTTCGTAATTTAAAAAGAAAAGCTTAAATTTCATCTGTGATCTTGGACAAACGCATATCAGACAAAAGTTATTTAAATTTAAAGCAGCAGTTTCTACCATTTGATTACGATGATACAGTAGAACGCTGATTATCCAAAAATGTCTAAATAAAAAAAAAAAAAAAAAAAAAAAAAAAAAAAAAAAAAAAACTTGTGAATTACAAATGTACATTCGTATATGTACCTAAATAATCGCATTGGAAACTATTTATTGTATACTTTGAATCGATAAAAAATGTAGAATAAAGTAGATAATTACCCTTTTGTAAGTAAAAAACGTGTTTTATTTGTTTGATTGTTCCAATAATTCGATTATTCGAAAGGGTAAAAAAAAAGATACATAAAATACTTGTGAATTACACATGTAAATTGTACATTCGTATATGTACCTAAACTAAATAATTGCATTGGAAACTAGTTTTGTACCAATATTTTGTATCAATAAAAATGTAGAATAAAGTACACAATGTCCCATTTGTAAGTAAAAAAAAAAGTTAGTACCCCCAAACCAAATTTTCCGAATGTGTCCGATTATTTAAATAATTCGATAACCTCAAAATGTTCACTTTCATGAGACACCCCCCCCCCCCNCCCCCCCCCGGGGGGGGGGAGAGTCAACAATTGATTCGGATAATCGGCATTCTAGTGTACTCCTTACTGATTGATAGCAACATAAACATATTCTTTGCTTGATTTCATAACGTCCACAATATGCTGCCAACTCATATTGCCTCCCTCCAACGACAAAATATCAAATTCAGAAGAAAAAAACAGTTCTACCAGAGTTCGCCGTCTTTTTCTTTAGCGGGAACTTCAATCACTCGAGGTTTATCAATGATACGAGCAGTCCGATTGCCTTTTTCCACGATGCCAATGATCCAAGCTTGATATCCCTCTTGTTTTTCAATATCTTTACAGTAAGCGGCTGCCTGTTCTCTTGGTAAACAGATAAGAAGACCTCCTGTAAAACATTAAAATAAAAGTACATTGAAAAACACGAATATATAAATTACTAGCTGTTTTCCTGTGCTTCGCTACGGTTACAAAATTCAACAACAATTACGATTAAATCTTCTCAATTTTAGATTTTTGGTGGAACCGACCCCCAGAGTAAACACGGCTCCTATTTAGAAAATTCAATATTTTACTTAAAGTTATTACTTTTTGCACTGCGGAACACCTTCGTATAAAATTTCAGCTTTCTCGCTCATCCCGAAGTGATACTTCTTAACTATGCGTTTTTGCTGCAACCGACTCCCAGAGTGAGCACCGCTCCAAGTTAGAAAATTCAATATTTTATTCAAAGATATGACTTTTTGTACTTCGGAACACCTTTGTATCAAATTTCAGCTTTCTCGCTCACCTCGAATTGGTACTTCTCAATTCCGATTTTTTGGTGGTGAAAACCGTCCATAAATCGGATAGAAACCGGAAATTTTCAAATTTATTATTTTATATGGGGTCCTTATATACTTTTTTGGGGGGGGGGTTATTCTCGGTCATTTTTCGTTATCTCTTTTAGTTTGCCCAGAAAAAAA
>CM022877.1:39809874-39821646 GCA_012654025.1 Pachypsylla venusta | reverse complement strand
GCCTATGTCCTTTCCTAAAGTTTAGTCTATCTCCATACCAAATTTCATCAAAATCGGTTCAGTAGTTTAAGCGTGAAAGCGTAACATACATACAGACAGACAGACAGACAGAGTTACTTTCGCATTTATAATATTAGTATGGATTATGAAGACAGACCCGCAGATGCAGACGCAGTCCAAATATCTCGAGAAAGGATGAGAATTTCGAAAGACGTTGAAACACATATTTGTTTATCCCAAAGGATAAACTTTTTTGAGTGCTTATCAAATGTTGTCCACTTTCATTAGACACCCCGGGAGGTGGTCAACTTTGAAATCTTATATGGAACCACTACTTTTATATTGTACTTTATAATAAAACTCAATGGTACGATTGATCAATATTTATTTGTATGTATATATCACTAATTGTTCAGTCAAAACAGTAAGAAATATTGAAAAATCGATTGGAATCCGGGGGAAAAAAGAAAACATAGCCTGGAACCTCAGGAAAACTATCAGAATTCAAAAATGTCGACCCGTTTTTGAGTTATGGCCGATTTTTGACCAAATTCAGCTAGCCAGTCACGATCCGAAATCTTAAATTTTGTCGCGACAACATATCAACTCAAAGCGAGAAAGTTTTAAGGTGGCCTTTTAAACCTTAATGTACGACATTGTTTGCAAAAATTAAAACCTTTTCAGTAACCTCATATCAACCTGTTTCTACTATTTTCCCAAAAGTGAATACAGAAATAGGAAGAAAAATTCATTTTAAGGAGAACACCGCTACAAGAACAACAACAACAACCATATGAGACGCCAAGTACATTCCCTACTCTTTCTGTACAAAATCATTAAGTAATTGTGAACGTTAGTGAACTCCACTCTTGACCCGCGGTATACATCCCGAAATACACTTGTATATGTGTATGTATGTATCAGGGTGTCTACTAAATCGTCAAAGTGAAATTCCCTGACTTTTCCAGGTTTTTCAGTCTACTTTTCCAGATTTTCCAGTGTACTTTTTCAAGATTTTGTCTCCCCCATCTGACTTCAAAAACACAATATTGGGACCCAGGGACCCCAAAAACTATATACAGCAAATTTCCTTCATACCCTATAAAAAAAAACTCAATTTGAAAAATTCCCTGACTTTCGGCGTTTTTTCCTAAATTCCCTGACATTTCCCTAACATTTCCAGTCTCTGAAAATTCCCTGACATTTCCAGTCTCTTAAAATTCCCTGACAATTCCAGGTTTTCCAGTCTGGTAGACACCCTGATTAAGTAATTGTGAACGTTAGTGAACTCCACTTTTGACCCGCGGTATACATCCCGAAATACACTTGTATATGTGTTGTATGTTTGTTTGTTACGCGATACAAAACACAATTTTCATCCGATTTTAACGAAATATGGTATTCATGTTTAGGACATGAGGGAAATTTGCTGTATAGTTTTTTTAGGGGGGGCTAATATTGTGTTTGTGGAAACTGATTTTTATCTTTTTACCGGTTTGTTGGGCTTTTCGATTTTGAAAATTTTGGAAGCCCTGCGGCCCCTTGGGGGTCCAAATATTTTTTTTTTTTTGAAAATGATTTTTTATAAAATTGATTAAGATATTTTTTTTCTATAAATGACTACAACACTAACGTGAACACCTGATCATCTTGATCCACTAGTAATAATATCAGTTGCCCAAATCTTTTCAATCACAAATATTTCCTAGTCCCCAACATGAGAGTCAGAAACACGAATCAGCAACTTTTTTGAAGTAAAACCAACAAACATTCAAATCCCCTCTTGACAGGCAATGCATTTGTTAAAATGTACCCCAAAGATAAAAATCTGTGCATTTTTTCCAACAATAAGAAATTGCTCGTGGATTTTTTTTCTATAAATGACTACAATACATTATGAATTGTTACAATCCATAAATTTTAGATTTATTAATTGCTTCATATTGTATTCGTCATCATTAGACTAACAGACATGAGGCTGGTTTTGCAACAATTCGCCCTGAGTTGTTGATTCTTGAGAATCCTTACGGATATAATGCAGTAGCTTCTCCTTGCTTTCTGCATGGGTAATGGAAAAGATATCATTTACAACCCTTCCTTTAGTCGCCTTTAACGACTGGCATGAACTTGGGTGCCTTGAAAGTATTCTTTTTAAGTTCCGCTTTCCACAGGAGACATAGGAACCTTTAAAAACAAGATTTAAACGTTTCGCCAGGCCCCTTAGGGGTACGGCCATTCTGACTTTTTAGTATTTTCTAAATTTTATTTTACCCGTTCCCGGTTTCGAACTCTGGAAATGGCTGATCATACCTTTGCAGAAAATGTCCTAAAATAAGGACTAAAGGGCCACCTAAAACTTTCTCGCTTTGAGTTGATATATTGTCGCAACAAAATTTAAGATATCGGACCTTGACTGTCCGATTTTGGTGAATAAATTATAAATTTGTCTGGAACTCGAAAACGGCTGGACATATTTTAGTTTTGATAATTTTCCTGGGGTCGTAGATCATGATTTGGGGAGGAGGGGGTCCATTCCCATCAATTTTTCGGTATCTGCTACCGTTTGGGCTGTGGTATTGTGACAGACAACCCCTCATACATAGGAACACACAAATTTCTCATTTTTTATATATTAAGATAAATAAATATGGCTAACATTGTGCATCACTGGGATAAGATTAACGAACCTGAAGTTTCTGCTGAATGTCCTTGAAGTAATTGAAACATATTGCCACATGCCTTTGCAACAGCTGCCATCTTTGCAATAACTGGGAGATTGTGAATAACAAATGATACTTCATTTTTCTGATGTTTGGCTAACGTTTGGGCGTGTCCTAACAAACCAAATCCGGTAACGTCGGTGGCGCCATGCGCGTTGTACTTGTGCATTAATCGGGCCGCTATATAAAAACAAACATATTAGTTAATAATATGCATATCATTGAGGATGATTCTTAGAGAGAAATAAGTTCGACTTAACCAGAAACACTCAGGCTTGTGTTGAAGGTGCCTAGAAAATCTGAAAAATTGGTCGAACGAATGTCTATTTCGCAAACTGAGGATTCCTCAAAGTCGACATGATTAGATGAATTCCTGTCGACTTCCACAAAGTCGACATGAATTTTATTTTCTGAAGGCATGTTTTGTTCGTGGCTAAATTTATTTCAATAAGGGATCATTAAAATCGTTCAATCTTTACACTCGCTGGCGAGATAGATAGCCTCTGATAGCCAGGCAGCGTTGAAGGCTATAGCACAACCTCAAAGATAAATTGGGAATGTAAGCTATCACTAAAGGAACTGGCACAGAACAACAGGGTTAACCTTGGTTAGGTGCCAGGTGACCTGGCAAGAGTGGGGTCAGCGACACCATTCATTGGGCCGGAGCCCGTGATCGGACTAAGCACGACTGAGATTAGGAACTCTACTGACGGATGGGTGCTCAAAACCCATCTGAAGAGGTGGAAGGATGTCTCGGGTTTGAGACACAGTAGAGACATGTTACAGGGACCACCCAGGGACCTTACTATCGAATTTCCTTGCCCTCAGTCGTAAAAACATCAGACTAGCCACATGCCTAATCACTGGTCATTGGGGTCTGAGAAAACACCTGTACACTATGGGTTTCCATCAAGACCAAGTTATGTGCAGGCTCTGTGGCGAGGATGGGGAAACTGCTTCTCATGTCATTTTCGATTGCTACTCCCTAATTACGTAGAGACTAAGCATGAGACAGCTACATCCCAGGCTTGACATCCATGATAAACACCTGACCAAAAGGCTAATCAAGCTTGCGCAGATCTTAGGCCTTAGCTAGGAAAAGTGGCTTCTTTCCAAGCACAAAAAGCCCATCATAGGCTGAGGTGCAGGGGCTTATATAGCCCTAAAGAATTTAGCTCACGAATATACGAATTGAATAGAGACGTGTGACGAACGGAAAGACAGATATCGTAGTTTTACTACATATAAGGGGGTCCGTTGGTATCCTTTGAGTCGGGGTTCTCTTAGTGTTTGGAGATGAGCTTAATCCGTAAGAAATCGGCAAACCTAATATTTGTTCAGAGGGATTACCCCCCAGTTCCGTTTGTATCTTTTGAGTCGGGGTTCTCTTACTGTTCGGAGATGAGCTTAATCCGTAAGAAATCGGCAAACCTAATATTTGTTCAGAGGGATTATAGCCAGGATAATAATCTTGCAAAATCGATTTTGCATTAAAACATTCTCAGATCTGAAATTTATTCGGGGTCCTTATTTAATGCTTTCGACTCCAAACAATTGTTCGGAGGAGTACCACGGCTTACTTTTAAACTTTTTCAAAATAAATTTACCAATTCTATTGAGACGTGCCATCGAGTCCATGGCTCTTTGATACGCTTTCCTCACATCATCTTCCGACACAATTAATTTAATTCTGTTCCATCGTTCAGGCTGGTCCAACCACTGATGCGCATTAACTGCTACTTGAGTTCCGAGAGGTTTGGTAAGAACGAGCACGTCACCAACAACAGCATTGTCCGGTCTGAAAAAAAATCGTGCAATTTACATTTTATACAAGATCTAATAAAAAAAAAATTGCATCTCTGACGAAAACGTTGTCAACGTTTTCGAGGACATACGCACTGTTGTCAGACTAAAATAGTATTCTATGTTTTTCTATTCAAAAATCGAAAAATCGGCTGTAACTCGAAAACGGTTGTATATTTTTGAACATTGATAATGTTTCTGTAGTCTAAGTCTATGGTTTTGAGGGGGTCCATTTCTATCAATTTTTCTATATCTCTTACCGTTTTGGAACTATTAGTATTGTCTAAATTTCATTTTGTCCAATCTCGGATTCTAACCTGTAACCCTGGAATGACTGGTCACAATTTTGCAAAATATGTCTTAAATGAAGGATTAAGATGTCACCTAAAACTTTCTCGCTTTGAGTTGATATGTTGTCGCGACAAATCTTGAGATATTGGCCAAAAATCGGAAAATTTCTGAAATTTTTATAAAAATCGGCCAGAAAAGTGGCCGTAACGAAATGACCCCAACCAAAGCTCAATCGGACAATGGGAAGTGGGTTAAATTTAATTTCTAAGATTTACCCACAAACATACATACATAGTAAGTTAAGTAAAAGCCTTTAAAAAATAATAAAAAGGGCATCAAACCCAAAGGGATTACTCCAGAATATGAATTATATTATGTTCTAGGTCCAAGTAGGTACGGTCTGTACTCAAATAAATGGTTTTATTATTATCTGCATTTAGAGCAATAATTCTATACTGATTGCTTGATCCTGGCTCTACTTTTACTAGCACATGGTTCAACGTCAGATATGGAGTAACCCAGTTGTAGTAGTAGCGGGTTTTCTCACGAAATCAACCGTTCTTCCCATTTATAAATGCATGATTAATTAAAATGGTAGAAAGAGATTGATATGAGTAACCCAGTTGAAAACAGCCGCTTTATAGTCAAAACGTACAGGTAGTGCGAAACCCTTCAGTCTACTTACACAATATATTCGTTGGGTTGACACACTGTTGTAGCAACTCCTCCAATCGTACACCATGGATTAACAACCGTCTGACCTCCAGTTACTGCAGTTCCGGCTTCCAAAGCTGAATCCTGAAAGTCAATGAATGTCAGAAATGAGATAATTTGAAACAGCCATGAGCTTGCGGTGGCAACTTCATAGTACATCAACCTAATTCCATCAATTTTTAAACCTGAATCTAAAACTGGGAAAAATGTTGATTTTCGGAGAGCAACACCGGTACAACAACTGTAACCGCCCCGGCAGCTTTAATCCTAAGGGGTTCGGATACTTCTAAAGCAAGAGTTATTTGTAAATCATTTTGTGGACTCGTCTCTATAAATATAGAATTCGAAGGTCCCAAATTGACTCCAACTCTCGCCTTAGAATTCGAGGATAAGTGAACGTCTACTAAAATTAAAGAATTAAATAATTACTTGGTTAGATAGTAATAATATTAATAATGTTCAGAAATTTTATTCAATAATAAAATAAAAGGTGTTTCAAATGTTCTCCGAAAGCTATCGGAAGGGGATGTAATTTAAAAGATGTAGAAGGACTTACGTGAGGAGATCAAACAAACATACTCTGAGAACCGTTCACTTTCAACTGCCACGAGAGTTGGTAGAATTTGTCCCAAGAAACCTTATTCCCTTCTTTCATCTGACGTCTGTTTTCTTTTCTTGGATAGACCATTAACACTAAATAATATTGGGTGTGTATGATGACACAACTAAGAAGTTCGAATCACAGAAAGTTTAAAAAACACACTAAAAATAGATTCTTGAATGGAGGGTTATGACTAGGCGAAATTAAGGCCCAAGGCATATTCTACCATACATACCCATAGGGTCAACTTTAAAAAACTCAAATATATATATATCTATATCATGCCTTGGTGGGGATTGAAACCACCATCTCTCGTTTACAACGCAAGCACATGAACATTATGCTACCAAAGTAATTGACTCTTAAATAGAGGATCCCATGGCGAACGGTTCTCCGCACCGGGTCTACTCGGGACAAAAAGGACAACATCAAAGATCGTCAACCCCAGCAATCAACTCATCAACCAATGCCACTCACCACTCTCCTGCTTTCAACCCCATTCAGGTGGCGAGCTTCCTAAAACTAACCATGGAGAGTGAAGAGTCGGCGTAGGAAGATCAAGTTGAACCTGCTGTTACTACAACAATAACAACTCTTAAACAGATACTTGCCTTAAATCCTCTTAACATCAATGGAATGACAACAACTCTTAAATAGATACTTGCCTTAAATCCTCTTAACATCAATGGATTGACAACATCTCTTATATAGATACTTGCCTTAAATCCTCTTAACATCAATGGAATGACAACATCTCTTAAATAGATACTTGCCTTAAATCCTCTTAACATCAATGGAATGACAACATCTCTTAAACAGATACTTGCCTTAAATCCTCTTAACATCAATGGAATGACAACATCTCTTAAACAGATACGTGCCTTAAATCCTCTTAACATCAATGGAATGACAACATCTCTTAAACAGATACTTGCCTTAAATCCTCTTAACATCAATGGAATGACAACATCTCTTTCTTTCTCAGTCATCTTAGTGGAAACAGCTACCAACATCAATAAGTTATCACACTCAGTCACTCCCATGGCATATAGATCACTGAGGACATTCGAACAAGCAATCTTTCCCATCATGTAAGGATCATCTACCAAAGGATAGAAGAAATCGGTTGTTTGAACAAGAGAAAGACCTCCATGACGTAATGGAATGACGGAAGAGTCCATACCAATTCCTGGAAGAAAAAGGAAAATTTTTGTTATGATAGTCAGTGAAGAAAATAATAATTGACGGAACATTGGAAACCTTTGCTATCTAATGGAATGACGGAAGAGTCCATACCAATTCCTGGAAGAAAAAGTGAAAGGAAAATTTTTGTTATGATAGTCAGTGAAGAAAATAATAATTGACGGAACTTTGGAAACCTTTGCTATCTAATGGAATGACGGAAGAGTCCATACCAATTCCTGAAGAAAAAAAAGTGAAAGTAAAATTTTTCTTATGATATTCAGTGAAGAAAAAAATAACTGACGGAACATTGGAAACCTTTGCTATCTAACAATTCACCAAAGAAAATAATTTCCTACCTCCAAATGACCAAGCTATTGCAACTCAAAAAGTTGTGCTCAATGGTTGTTGTTGTTAACGTTCTCAACGACTCCCACTATGTCTCCAGGCCAAGAAAGGCGGCTTCTCCAACAGGATCTGTCCATAATGCTGACGGCTCTAGATTAGTTGGGTTTGATGGATAGTTGCTGGCTGCTCATGACGTAAATCATGAGCAGCCAGCATACATAGACGACAACGATCAGATACTTTAGGGTTTAGCAAGGATCTATATACAAACTCTTTGAGGAAGTATCTGGAGCAGCACGGCTGGGTCCAACGGAGGAAAAACACAGTGAGTTGTCGTCGGAACGGTGTTGATTGTCTTTGGCCATGCCCGAGGGCACGGGTAGCCCCGGTACGAAGAACCAACCATCTTGGGGGCCTTGCTCAATGGTGTACAAATCCGGTTGATATGCACCACTTTGTATAGAAGAATAGAAGAAAGTAGGTATCATTTTTTTCATGGATTTCAAATATGTCAGCTCCTTCAAGACACATGGAATGAAAGAATTTTGAAACTTCTTTTTTGAAGCTTCTTCAAGGGATATGGAGTGAAAAAAAAAAAAAAATGTAACTTCTTTTTAAACGAAAATGGAGGCCAACTATATCATGGAAAGAATTTTCAAAATTTCTTTTTTGAGGCTTATCCAAGAGACGTGGAATGAAAGAATTTTTAAAACGTCTTTTTGAGGCTTATCCAAGAGACATGGAGTGAAAAAAAAATTGAAACTTCTTTTTAAATGAAAATAATTAGAAGAATCGTAAGATCCATACTAATATATAAATGCGAAAGTAACTCTGTCTGTATGTATTTTTTAATTTTCCAATTTTAATTTTAGTTTTAATTTTAATTTTCACTTTTAATTTCTAATTTAATTAATTAAACTCTGGATCGATATTGTCAATCATTTATATTTCTTTTTAAATGAAAAATTCTATACACCAGGACGACCTGGGTTGCATACCATCACAAAACCAAACAATAATATTGAAACCTATTTGGTGATGTCTTATCAACCTACTAGAACTCCACACCATTTTTTAAGCCTGCTTCTAGACATGTAAAATTTTCAAAGATACATCGCTAATGCATTAATTTTAACAGCGACCGATCATGCATCCTCCTCCAAAAAGGCCGACGATACTGAAAGTGAGGTAAAGGAAAAAACGGACCGGTTAAAAGTTTAGCGGATAAATTCTTTATACAAGATTATTAATTATTATTATTATCATCATCATCAAAATATATGATAAGACTAGTGCTTTTGCCAAACAAAGAGTCCCGAGATCTGTTAACCAGAGAAAACCCTGGGCCTTAATAGATCTCGGGAAACTAACCGGCTATTGCCAGGTTTTCCAAACAACGATTCCACTACGGGTAGAAGACCCTGGCCCTTAATCGATCTCTTGAAAATAACCACAAATAATGCCGGTTTTTCTCGTTCGCAATTATCGTGATTAAAGTTAGTATTACAGATATTAAAAAAACACTGATTTTGCAAACCAAAAAATTGACTCTGAATGAGAAAACCGGACTTTCCCGCTGTTTTGATAAGGATATGTTAATAAATAGCGAATGAATTCTCATACATTAAAAATGGCGAGAAGGTACCTCCTAAAGTGAAACTTTTCCAAAGTAACACTCTTGATTATCTCAAATTTGGTACTCTAAACCGGCTTTCTCGGTGATTAAAAAAAAAGAGGGGTTTGTTGTGGAACCAGTAATAAGATGCTTACCTAACACATAATCGTTTTGAAAATATCAAACTGTTTAACATTATGATAAGCTAAATAAGTATATAATCAAAAGCAACCATGCTTTTGTCTTTCTCAAAATTCTTGCCGGCTATGGCGTTGTATTTATATCCATTCAACACATTAGTAAAATGTATCCAAAATAAAAAATTACATTCAAATAGAATTACTAGTTGCACTAGATCAAACTGTTTTGATTAATTTGAGTGTCCAGTCTCAAGTTGGACACTGTATTAAATAAAAACATTGAATGTAAGCAATGGCTCAATCAACTTCAAATTAGGGTAGGTCATGTTATGTACTTTTAAAGATAGCAATTTAATTTTTTTTTTTTTAAAAAAAACTTAATCTACACTTAAATTAATTTGAAAAGATAAATATACAAGAGGCCTGTACCTATTTGCTTACCGATACGCGGTATGGCCATGTGCATAAAGTGGGCATGTTCATCTTGAGCTGTCTCATCTTGTTGCAAACATTCCAATAATTTAGCAAGTACTTCTTGTGGTACTTTACATCCTCGACCTTTAAGATCTGCAAATCTTGTTAATCGAAATGTTGCATCCAAATCATGTACAACAGGATCAAAAGGTCGTCGAAGTGCAAGCTCATTAGGATTAGATCCTAATTCAAGTTGTGCTACATGAGAGAGTCCATCCTGCGAAACTGCAGTTTGAAACTCAGCCATATTAGGCTGGTACGTTGGATTATTTAACGAGAAAATTTTGACGGTTTTTAGTTCACTTTTTATACAGAAAAAAAACCGGCCTTTACAGCCAACGCACACAGTAAATTATACAAGCGGTGAGAGAAGAAAAAAAAATATGGAGTCGGTACTGGAAAGAATTAAATCATAACAAGATCAAGTATTGGCGTTCTCCCTGAAATAGCCTACTGCGCATAGTTCTGCACATCTATTATTCACTCAAATCATTCTGATTGGTGGATATTTATTATGGAAGTTTCTAGGGAGCAAGCAATACTTCTCCCTGACAGAAAATTTTTACTGTGTGCAATTCAAAACAGAAGATGATAGACACAATTTATATATTCTTCATGCAGTGCTGGATTTATTAAATTTTTACTGTGTGCAATTCAAAACAGAAGATGATAGACACAATTTATATATTCTTCATGCAGTGCCGGATTGATCAATAAGCAAAGTAAGTAATTGCTTAGGGCTTAGGGCAGTGGCGTATCAAGGGTGGGGCCGGGGGGCGGTCGCCTCGGGTGCAATGATTTGGAGGGCGGCAAAACGATCTTCGCTGTTCCGTAAGATAAAAAAATGATACTAAAAAAAAAAAAAAATTTTTATTATCTATTATTCACTCAAATCATTCTGATTGGTGGATAATTATTATGGAAGTTTCTAGGGAGCAAGCAATACTTCTCCCTGACAGAAAATTTTTACTGTGTGCAATTCAAAACAGAAGATGATAGACAAAATTTATATATTCTTCATGCAGTGCCGGATTTATAAATAAGCAAAGTAAGCAATTGCTTAGGGCTTAGGGCAGTGGCGTATATAGGGTGGGCCGGGGGGGCGGTCGCCTCGGACGCAAAGATTTGGAGGGCGGCAAAACGATCTTCGCTGTTCAGTAAGATAAAAAAATGATACTGAAAAAAAAATTTTTTATTATCTATTATTCACTCAAATCATTCTGATTGGTTGATAATTATTATAGAAGTTTCTAGGGAGCAAGCAATACTTCTCCCTGACAAAAAATTTTTACTGTGTGCAATTCAAAACAGAAGATGATAGACAAAATTTATATATTCTTCATGCAGTGCTGGATTTATTAAATTTTTACTGTGTGCAATTCAAAACAGAAGATGATAGACACAATTTATATATTCTTCATGTTCATGCAGTGCTGGATTTATCAAGGTACCAGACAGATACTGTAATTTTTTTTTGGATTTATATATTCTTCATGCAGTGCCGGATTTATCAAGGTACCAGACAGATACTGTAATTTTTTTTTGGATTTATATATTCTTCATGCAGTGCCGGATTTATCAAGGTACCAGACAGATACTGTATTTTTTTTTTTGGATTTATATATTCTTCATGTAGTGCTGGATTTATCAAGGTACCAGACAGATACTGTAATTTGTTTTTGGATTTATATATTCTTCATGCAGTCCCGGATTTATCAAGGTACCAGCCAGATACTGTAATTTTTTTTTTGGATTTATATATTCTTCATGCAGTGCCGGATTTATCAAGGTACCAGACAGATACTGTAATTTTTTTTGGATTTATATATTCTTCATGCAGTGCCGGATTTATCAAGGTACCAGACAGATACTGTAATTTTTTTT
>CM022877.1:39765483-39780351 GCA_012654025.1 Pachypsylla venusta | reverse complement strand
AAAAAAAAACATATGTAGTGTACAACTTAATTTTCATTTGGTTTCAGTGGAAATCCCTCAGTCAATGCTAATCGAGCTGGTACAAAAAATGTCTGATATTGAATACCGATTGGCCGCTGGAACGAGTGAGAAAATTCAACTGGGTGCATTAATTGCCGCATTCTTTCAAGCAAGAGATAAATTGGAAGCTCCGCCCGAGTAAAATATTGAACAAGAAAAATAATGGGGCAGTCCCACTTTTTTCAAAAACACTTTATTTAAATGTTTTAGAACTCGCTGATTACGATAATGCTCTCAAATTTTAGTTTTAGAGCCGAAGTCACTGAAACATTTTCATTTGAAAATTTGAAACGGCGTAATTTTCGCGAGTCGCCATTTTTTATCGGAATGACGTCATCAACACATAACAAAACATTCTCAGATTTATCAAAAGTCTTGTGACAAGAAATAATAATTATTTAGTCAATAATTATTTATTATTACTCATAATATCAGTTACAAGTGATTCTAAACTAAGTATGCCTGACTATTATAAAAATTGCACCCGAAATGCACCAACACTTCTATAAAAACACCAGGAAAATTATTCTACGTTTATTTGGTAGATACCACTTCCGTCAATTGGTTTTATTATGACTTTCTGATCAAATAAGTTGTTTTTAAAATTATCACTCGAAAAGAGTCGGGATCGAGAGTCGACTCATGGAGTCGAGTCAAGCGAGTCGACTCATGTAAGTGAGTCGAAAATCCCATCCCTAATGTGAATTGAAATAAAATACTCTGTTTTACATATTTACAAAACAATTTACCGTCCTCTATTTATGTACATAAATTAACTTATAATAAAATACAATACCAAGCTTTCTAGCACTTACTAAATTGTTTTCTGAATAGACTCTATCGTCTAGTGGCCCCTTAGTCATAGCACTAGAGAAGAAAAGCAGAGTTCAAAATATGACGTAATTTTCAAAGTTTGTAATATGTAACATGAAACGAGCGTGTTTTATTTTTGGTTGTGTTTTAGGGTATACACAGGGCGGTATTCAAGATTTTTTTCAGAGGTGGGGGAGGGGTCTGAAGCATTGACCGCCAAGCCAGGACTAAAAATGATTATCATGGAAGGTGATGTTGTTGTTGCTGTTGGTTTTGTTGTTGATGATGATGTTGTTGCCTGTACCCAAGATTTTTTTTTTNGGGGGGGGGGGCGAAGCATTGACCGCCAAGCCAGGACTAACACTTGGAAACGATTATCATGGAAGGTGATGTTGTGTTTTTGCTGCTGCTGTTGTTTTTTTATTACTTAAATATTATAGGTCACGTGCAAAGTAGAGTATTTTCATTAAAAAAAAACAATTGAAATTTCGGGGGAGGGGGTCGTCTGACCCCCCCTGGGGTACAGCTTTGGGGGTACACTTATACTAAAAAGTCGACAAGAAACTAAAAAGTCGTTAAAGATGAGCGAGCTGGTATTTCAAAAATTTGCGCTTTTGAATTTTTCGTTAATCGATAGATTCTTCGAAATCCAGCCCGAAAACATATTTACTAGAGAAACATTTGTATTTTTTGAGTTTTGTTTTCGTTGGCGAGAATCCGTCTCCACTAATTTGGTATTGATAAAATCAACGATTCCCTCGATTTTTTTTCCAATAATTTTCATTGACATATTTTTTGTCTCCCGAAGATACGAAATAGCATTTCTTAAACGACAATATGTTACTAGTATCCACCGTTCTTTACTGTAATACTCCATCGTTCGATACTGTAATAATCCACCGTTCGAAACTGTAATACTCCATCGTTCGAAACTGTAATACTCCATCGTTCGTTACGGTAATACTCCATCGTTCGAAACTGTAATACTCTATCGTTCGTTACGGTAATACTCCATCGTTAGGAGCAGCTGAGGGACCTCTGCTTTCTTGACTACAAAAAGTTTAGCTTCATATAATAAACAGAAGTAAAACTAATGAGGACCTGGGAATGACCGTAGGCCTGGTGTCTTCGAAAGAGGTTAGGATAATCGAAATAGTGCTGTTTGGTGAATCAATAACAGCTAATCGGTTGTACTGGCGAGTTTGAGTGCATCGCACTCTTTTTTACTTTAGTGCCTTCCAGATATTCTGTCGCACTTTTCTTTACTTTAGTGCCTTCCAGATATTCTGTCGCACTCTTTTTTTACTTTAGTGCCTTCCAGATATTTTGTCACATTCGTGAAAATTAATTTTTCCCTTAAACAAATCGTAACTAAAATGGCAATTCGCTCATGCGCAAAACAAAGAGGATAATTAAGCATAATTTGGTCCAAAAAATAAGTAAAAGAGCAAAAGCCATAATTACAATGATTACGTGTCCGAGGCAGAGTGCGCATCACACTCGGCTTGCACCACGGAGGTTCCGGGTTCGATTCCCGGACGGGTCGAAAATTTGAAAAAGGTTTTTTCGAATTTTCTACTTGGTCTGGTTGTGNGTCTTTAATGAAAATTTTATCAAAATGGGACTACTTTTATATTTTTACATTTGGTGGCCCCTGCCAGGAACCCAAAATCAAATTTTCTACAAAATACCAAAAATTGTCGAATATCAAAATCGGAAAATTTTTATATTATTTCATTTTTGACCAAAATTCTAACAAAATACCAAAAATTGTCGACTATAATACTTGAGTGACTGTGTATACCAAAATTTTATCAAAATCATACAAATTTTATGTTATTTCATTTATGGCCCCCTGCTGAGGCCCCAAAAATCAAAAATTCTACAAATACTTAGGACGTCTCCGTGGCAGAGTGCGCATCACACTTGGCTTGCACCAAGGAGGTTCCGCGTTCGATTCCTGGACGGGTCAAAAATTTGATGAAGGTTTTTCAAATTTTCTACATGGTCTGGTTGTGATTGGGGGTAACTCAGCCTCCTGAGGACAATTGAGTAGCTATGGTAATAGCGACAAGTGGTAGCATTATATGGAAATTGTTAAGGTGTAGCTTAGGTTTAGTGATATTGGAGTGATAGTTGAGAATACCTTGTAATGCTATGATGTCCACTAAAATTGTGACATAATAACACAAATAAATATACATTTACCTAATACTTAGGTGACTGTGCATACCAAATT
The DNA here is from genome assembly GCA_012654025.1 of Pachypsylla venusta. NCBI lineage: Eukaryota > Metazoa > Arthropoda > Insecta > Hemiptera > Aphalaridae > Pachypsylla > Pachypsylla venusta. The sequence continues at coordinate 39,777,239 of CM022877.1, read as the reverse complement.
TGATCAAAATTAGAGGCCTTTTACATTTATTGGTTTTGGAGACCCTGTTGGTGTCTCCTAACGGCGCCCCTGTTGAAGTTACACCTCCGCGGATCAATGTCTCTAGGCGAAATATTGCTATGATTACCAGATTTAAATTTCATCAAATCTGGTTATATGGTTTGGATTTTAGAAATTTGGTCCTATTGCGACGTTCTTTGTCCTGAACCGAGGGGATGGACTCTGAATCAAAAGTTGAAAACAGTGAATAACTAATTTCCTATACTTTGATTGATCCCTGTCGGNGCACAACCTCGCTGGACGTTGCTTAACTTCAGTGATCTAACGGGAACTGGTATATTCAACGTACCATAGACGCTGGCTTTCACCGGTCCTTACATTTCATTTATATTTCTGCTTTGTAAGAAGCAATTATTTCATTTGCGACAGCTTTAGAAAGCATCCCTATGGGAGGTTGCTTTCTACGGCTCTTCCAACCGTATGTAAGAACTAGGTTAATCGGGATATAATCTCCCCTATACTGTTTTGCTTCAATTCAAAACAGCTATTTAGTTGTCACGAATGCAATAGTACCCNCCTCAATAAATTCTGCCATCAGATACCCACAGTGTTCCCGTTAGTAAAATATGCAACAAAATTCACTCCACATGAATTTTCCCGTGGCTATTGGAAGACCTGAAAATTAAACTTTATAAAATCGTGGAGAAATATATCACTCGCTCAAAAACCAATTGTATTTCACTCGGAGCGTTGTCATAATTCTAAAAGACTTTCAAGTTGTCCACGATTACAATACTTTATCATTCTAATGTAATAATGAGAAAATCCTATCTCCAAACACACACAAACATATAGAAAAGAAGAAAAATAATTTTTGTACAAAAAAAAAAAATTATATAAAAAAAAAAAACACCTCCAAAAATTGTATGCTATAGAATAAATAGGTCGGGTGTAAATAGATGAATGTTTTAAAATACATAAAGGTCGCGTCAAGTAGAGAGAGGCGATATAACCAACGAACTATAGCATTACGGTTGTTTATTTAAAAAAAAAAGAAAAAATTTTTGGTATGGGTTTTCGAAAATAATAATATTAAAAAAAAATATTTAACCGAAGCAATTTTTTTGTTTACATTTGAGTTTCGGCTCTCAAATTGACTGTCATAAGACAGACTAAAATGCTTGAATGACTGAAACTTTAATTTTAGAGCAGATTTTTTTTCTCTCTCTCAAAAATCAATGTACGTTTTATTTTCTTTTTAATGGCCTAAGCAGGTTAACCACTAGCCACTATCAATGTACGCCAAAACTCAGGTTTCATATTTGACGACACTGAATAGAATTTCAAATGTGAAACAAAAAGAGTAAACAAAAAAAAATGGCGGATGTTCAAAACAGGACTGACCTTGCTAATAGGCAGATGTGTGGTTGTCTTATGATGGTTGATTCTACGTACCAGGACAACCCAAACACTCAAAAGTGTTTGTCCAAAGACCATCCATACAGCAATGCAAACCAAATAAAGACCCATATCGTTACACAGCAATTATATTAACATAAATTAAAACAAAACACATGCGCGGATATAGCCCTCTTGGTTTTGGGGGGGNTTTGGAAGGAAGAGGGACTTGTAACCCAGAGACCGGGGGTTTGAGTCCTAGGCAGTACGTTTTGATGCAATCGAGGTATGATATCTAATTTGTTAAAAGCTGTAGAGCTTACCACAAATACCTTTCATGGCTACAACATGCAACATGCTTTCTAGGGAATAACAAAGGACCTAGTTGAACGTTGACCTTGAGATTTTTCGATTGCAGTTTCTTTCTCTCCCCCCCCCCCAAAAAAAAAATAATAAATTTTAGCCCAATTAGAGAGGTTAGGAGTCTATGTCTCTATTGCGTATGTATAACCGTCCAACATGGACCCATGAGGGCCAATAAAAAAAGCTAGTTTAAAAAAAAATTTGAAAAAGTTGCCTCAACTCATCTGCCGGTTGTAGGAACCGGAAAAAAGTGCCATGACGGATGACAGAATTTTTGGCGGTTTTTTAAATCCGTATTTCTATTTAGTCTCAGGATTGAGAATTATTTAGGGGCTCGTGCCCCCCTTCCACTCAATTGGCTAAAAGACATAGCGGATCACCATTCATTTGTTGTTTTTTTTTTAAAAAAAATATTTTTACATAATGAAATTTGGGAAATACCGTCTGCTTAAAAAAACTGGGGTACACGTGCCCCCCGTGTCCCACTCTATATCTGCGATGACAAAACACCAAAAACACTATTCATTTTAATTTATGAAGAAACTAGTTTCGAATCATTCGATTGACTAGACTGATGACTCGACTAGACTGATGATGAATCGAATGATTCGAAACTAGTTTCTTCATAAATTAAAATAAATAGTGTTTTTGGTACCTAAGTGTTTTGCTTTAATTTAATTTATTTAAAAGTTAATATTTTTTAACACTTATAATTATCATGTTATTCAAAGATTTAAACAGCAATTTTATTACTCATTTTGGTTTATTATTTTCAATAATGAACCTTTGGAATTGTCACGGAAAATTTTTCTCATAGTGATTATTTGATGTGATCAAACAAATATTAACCAATATCATTGATTTAATGATATTTGTTTGATCACAGTCATACAAATGTCTTATCATAAACAAATCATAAGTCTTCTTTGGCTCATGATTGCTACTACTACAACATAATAGCAATGCAGTAGGATCCTTTGAATATGTATTAACAGGAAGGAATGTAAGGCATCAGCTCCATACAAAAATCGTTAGACACTTTTTGTAAAATTAGGGTCTTAACACCTCTTTGGAATGGCGGACATTATTTTTTTTCCTCGATGGAACCATTTTTAAAATTTTTTTTTTTTTCGTTTATTACTTACTTAAATATTATTTTTTCGTATGCAATTGATGGTGTATATCTAATTAGGGTGTTTTCATTTTTTTGAAATGATTTTATCGCCACTTAAAAATCGATTTAAATTTTCAAAAAATTTGAAATTTACCGCCATCGGGCTCCCCTTTGTTTACATTTTTTATTAAAAATTTCAGTGCTGGGTTTGTGAAAAGATCTTTGGACTCTTCTCCGCGCGTTGCTCATTTGATCTTTGAGATGAAATATTTATATTGTTTCATTTCGACGCTTGCAATCAAGAAGAACGTTGAGTTTAGCTAGCCAAATATAATTATTATTAACGCTAGGTTGATGTTTTCCCCTAAAAGTCTGTAGGATCCAGCACTGTACATTCAAATTCGCGACACGAAAGCTAAGACCCTAATTCATTTTAAAAGTGTCTAGCGTTTTCAACTCATACATTCTTTCCTCGTTATGTATGTTCTGTGGTAGGATCACACTTTCCTCCATCTATTCATTCAAATCGTCTTGACATAGACTGAATAGTAAAAAAAAGCGGCAACACTGCCTCTCCTCCTGCTTACATTTTTTAACAAAACATTTTATGTCTGCATTGTCACCACAACTCTCCACATCGATTCATCATCAGTCTAGTCGAATGTAAGGATGGAAGTTGACTCAACTTCCATCTTTAGACTCGACTAGACTGATGATGAATCAAATGATTCCACACTAGTGGTGATTATTTGATGTGATCAAACAAATATTAACCAATATCATTGGTTAATATTTGTAACAAGATAACAAGGGAATACAAATTAACAAATTAAACCTAAAGTAACAAATCATCTTGGGCCCTAGGCCCCCAAGATGGTTGGTTCTTCGTACCGGGGCTACCCGTGCCCTCGGACACGGCCAAAGACCATCAATACCGTTCCGATGACAATTCAATGTGTTTTTCCTCCGTTGGACCCAGCCCTGCTGCTCCAGATACTTCCTCAAAGAGTTGGTATATAAATCCTTGCTAAACCCTGAAGTATCTGATCGTTGTCGTCTATGTATGGTGGCTGCTCATGATGTAAATCATGAACAGCCAGCAACTATCCATCAAACCTAACTAATCTAGAGCCGTCAGTATAATGGACAGATCCTGTTGAAGAGGTTGCCTTTTTTGGTCTGGAGACACAGTGAGAGTCGTTGAGAACGTTAACAACAACATCATTCAACTATCCGTCAAACCCAACTGATCTAGATTCGTCAGCATTATGGACAGATCCTGTTGAAGAGGCCACCTTTCTTGGTCTGGAGACACAGTGAGAGTCGTTGAGAACGTTAACAACAACATCATTCAACTATTCGTCAAATCCAACTGATCTAGATTCGTCAGTATTATGGACAGATCCTGTTGAAGAGGCCACCTTTCTTGGTCTGGAGACACAGTGAGAGTCGTTGAGAACGTTAAAAACAACAACATACATCCCATAGTCTATATTGTGGNGGGGTGAGCAATATTAATCATATCTACATCAAAATAATTTGATGATGAGTCTTCTTTAAACGTTTACCGTTGAAAAGAAAAAAAAAAGTTACAGAAATTGAACTAAAAAAATGAGATCGCACCAAACATTGGATCCTCGATTGATTATTTTTCTCAATTATTGTGATTGTTCTTTACACTCACTTCTTCAAAGAGAGAACTGTTGCTAGTTTCCATATCTTTTTCGGCTACATAATTGCTTATCCAATCCGCTAGAGCAGATCCTGAAAAATGAACAATTAGAACATCTTTAAATAAACCACTAGGCTGGATTGTTGCTGTTGTATCCGGCAAGGCAGTCGAAAGAAAGCTCGTGTCTGGGACTGAAAAGTAGCGGACCCATATACATAGAACGAAAAAAAATTTAATAACATTTGAATAATTTCCTTTCTATTTTAAACATTGTTCAGCGCTACGACTAAGCAAGAGATCATCATCATGGGTTAACAGACATGGTTTCCGCCATGAGTTGTTGATACTTGAGAATCCTTACGGATAATGCAGTAACTTCTCCTTGCTTTCTGCATGGGGAATGCAAAGGATATCGTTTCCGACCCTGTCCTTAGTCGTCTTTTACGACCGGCATGGACTTGAATGCCTTGGAAGTATTCCTTTGAAGTCCCCCTATCCACAGGAGACATAGGAAGGATATAATGCTGTAGCTTCTCCTTGCTTTCAGCATGGGTAATGGGAAGGATATCGTTTCCGACCCTGCCCTCAGTCGTCTTTTACAACTGGCATGGACTTGAATGCCTTGGAAGTATTCCTTTGAAGTCTTCTTATCCACAGGAGACATAGGAAGGATATAATGCTGTAGCTTCTCCTTGCTTTCAGCAGGGGTAATGGGAAGGATATCGTTTTGAATAAGATCCACAGGAGAAGCAAGAGATAGAAAGACAAGACTTCATCCCGGAATAATTTCGGCCATGTTTTGATTACAGATCAAAATAAAATAGATTTGAAATTAGTTTTATTTCTCTCTAACTCTGTGCCAAATCTATTCGGTTTTTTCTTTATTTCGATTTCTTCTGGTTCACTCCAAATGCTGCTACTTCGATCTGGCATTTAATGAAATCTTTTGGTACCAATAGAGCTGAGATCAATCAAACTATACAGGGTGTTTCAAAAGGTTATGCAAAAAAAGAAACCACGTATAGTAGAGCTCAAATAAAGGCCACTTTGCTTAATAAACCCCCATATGGAAGTGGACCCAAAGATAGCTAGGGCCACCCAAAGTTGGCACTTAAAAATCAAAAAATAATGATTAAAAATCGAATTATTTTGCGATTGACNAGCTGAAATTTTATACGAAGGTGTTCCGCAGTGCGAAAAGTAATATCTTTGAGTAAAATATTGAATTTTCTAAATAGGAGCCGTGTTCACTCTGGGGGTCGGTTCCACCAAAAACCTAAAATTAAGTTGTTGAATTTTATAACCGTAGCGAAGCACGGGAAAACAGCTAGTTTTGTATAAAAATCATAAATTACAATCTACTTAAAGGTCACTTTCTTTTAACTTTTGAAAAATGCTGCTTCATTTTGTATAAAAAATCATAAATTACAATCTACTTAAAGGTCACTTTTTTTTAACTTATGAAATATGCTAAAATTAAAAAGAGCAAATACCTGAGCTGGTAGGGGTCCCTGGTGAGGATGAACTGGTCACATAATTTGATGAGGATGTAACATTGTGATAGGAGTTTGGTAATGGTCGACTTTGTGGTATCAGGGCCCGCGTTGTACAACTCAATGGTCTCGTCACTGTTGAGCTCATACTGTGTCGTGGCGTGGACGTGATTATCGTCCGTGGCTGTGACATAGATGATAAATTACTCGTACTTGAAGACACCGACGAGCTCTGCGCGAGGGATATGACATTTTCTATTGAATTTCCGATGCTGCTCGGCACCATTCGTTTGTTTCCTGTAATAAGAGTGTGATCATTTTTATGGCTTATTATTGTCAACAATGAACCTTTGGAATCGACACGAGAGAGAGAAAAAAATACAAACCGTCAATTTTTTTTCCTGTTGTTGTTAGAGAAAAAAAATGTCTTTCATGGAATTTAGACGCAGTTCTAGTCGTGACAACTTACACTCTGTATAACCAAATTCAGGAACACCATGTATATCGTGGTTGTAGCCACAAGAACCGCGTCTAAAATCTAGAAGATAATATTCTGATAAATAATTTCAAATTGCTAAAGCCTATTCAGCAATTTGTATTTTTCAATAATAACTTATGACGCCATGTTTGAAAAAAAAAAGATAACCGAAAATAAAACTATGTAGTTCTTTGTGTAACAAATGTTTTATTCTCAATAATGANTGAATTTTAATTTTCCAATTTTAATTTTAGTTTTAATTTTAATTTTCTTATTTTAATTTCTAATTTAATTAATTAAACTCTGAATCAATATTGTCAATCATTTATATAATTATATCTTACGATTCTTCTAATTATTTTAAAAAACAATATCAACGGAAACTTTTACCTGAAGATTTTATAATTTTGATCTGATGAAAGTTATTGGGAAGGGAGCCCAATGATTTTGGATTCTGAAGTTTAATAAAGTTGGGAATATTGGTTTGATTCAGTTTCCCACTGCCCGTACTTAGACCTGAAGCTTTGAAAAGTTGTTCAACTGCTGAGTTGCTAGACATTTGGTCTTGTGTGTTACATTGCAGTAGAAACACGTTGTTCTGAAACAGAAGAATGGGCAGTGTCATAATTGGTATACTCAGGATCTACAGGCCTCGTCAAATAGTGATCGTTATCCATACTAATATATAAATGCGAAAGTAACTCTGTCTGTATGTATGTTTCGNAATCATAGAATACTATTAGCTTCCCATTTTTGTAAGGGAAATCATAGAATACTATTAGCACGGGAACGGCCATGCCTCTAAGGCGCCAAGCTATAGGCCGTAGCGAAGAACGGGCGAAACAGCTAATAACAAATAAAATGCAGAGAACGATATAAAGGGGTGTCCCCGGAGGGAACAATTTCCCGCCCGAGTAATGCATTGGAACACATCTGACTGGATTGCTACACATTTGGTTCACGTCCGGGGGGGGGGGNGGGGGGGGGGGGGTACTTTAAGTTTAGGATGCCCATGGAAGCAAGTAGCGTTACACCCCTATATAATTCCCGAATTGCTCAGAACAAGACGTTTTGAGATATATTGAGGCAACTTTAAACTCGTTCTTTTGTTGGCCGTCATGGCTTCATGTTGGATGGTTGTACATTTCCAATAGAGGTATGACCGTAAAAACGTTTCCTAACCTCTCTAATTGGATTAAAATTGGTTAAAAAAAAATCAAGTTTTTGAAAACTACCTCAAGTGTTGCTCCTCGTTTCGGCAGTACATATACTAAAATTAGAACGATACAGAGAAGATTAGCAAGGATGACACGCAAAATCGTGAAGCGTTACACATTTTTAAACAGGCTACTCTCCAAGCACAAAAAGCCCACCAGAGGCTTAGGTGCAGGGGATTATATAGTCCTAAAGAGGAGTTTGGCTCACGAATATACGACAATGCTCCCCGGTTACAAATCCAGAAAAAGACCCTCAAGGGTCCCTTGAGGTAAGGCAAATAAGTAAGTAAGGCAAATAAGTCTAGTATAATTGAGTAATAATGGAAGACAAAAAGCATATACTTTATATATTTTAAGCAGAAAATGAGTCAAAATTAATGTCACATTTTGAAATTTCAAAAAACCAGTCAAAATTAATGTCATATTTTGAAATTTCAAAAAACCAGTCAAAATTAATGTCATATTTTAAAATTTCAAAAAACGAGTCAAAACTAATGTCATATTTTGAAATTTTAAAAAACGAGTCAAAATTAATGTCATATTTTAAAATTTCAAAAAACGAGTCAAAATTAATGTCATATTTTGAAATTTCAAAAAACGAGTCAAAATTAATGTCATATTTTGAAATTTCAAAAAACGAGTCAAAATTAATGTCATATTCATTAAAACGATTCAAAATTAATGTCATATTTTAAAATTTCAAAAAACGAGTCAAAATTAATGTCATATATTAAAATTTCAAAAAACGAGTAAAAATTAATGTCATATTTTGAAATGTCAAGTATCAGAAGACGTAGAGGAATAAAAAATGAACATTGTACAAATCCAACTTTTTAAGATCTTTCAAATGAACAACACAAAAGATGGATGACACACTCACCTGAGAATTGGCACCACCTGATTTGAGAATAACAGATTTGGTGGTCGGACTTGGTGACGACTGTGGAGGTGGAACATTCTGTCCAATGATCGGTTGAGATGGTTTGTTGATAACAATCTTATTGATGGAGTCCTATGAAACAACATGTTAAATAAATATTTCTTGTATCTGTTAAGGTAAAACTATATCACAAAAAAATTATCATTGAAAAAAGGCCAAGTTCCTCCAATTCTTCCAAAAAATTCCGCCTATGAAAGTAGTGATATCGATTATTGGGGCCAAGTTTATTGTTGCTGCTGTATATCCCGCACTTAAATTTATTATTGCACGTTCTNTACCTCAAAACGTTTAAAAGATCCCAGCCCACTTACCTTTTTCGTATTGCCCACAATGATTGTGATTCAACTTTAATTTACCTCAAAACGTTTAAAAGATCCCAGCCCACTTACCTTTTTCGTATTGCCCACAATGATTGTGATTCAACTTTAATTTACCTCAAAACGTTTAAAAGATCCCAGCCCACTTACCTTTTTCGTATTGCCCACAATGATTGTGATTCAACTTTAATTTACCTCAAAACGTTTAAAAGATCCCAGCCCACTTACCTTTTTCGTATTGCCCACAATGATTGTGATTCAACTTTAATTTACCTCAAAACGTTTAAAAGATCCCAGCCCACTTACCTTTTTCGTATTGCCCACAATGATTGTGATTCAACTTTAATTTACCTCAAAACGTTTAAAAGATCCCAGCCCACTTACCTTTTTCGTATTGCCCACAATGATTGTGATTCAACTTTAATTTACCTCAAAACGTTTAAAAGATCCCAGCCCACTTACCTTTTTCGTATTGCCCACAATGATTGTGATTCAACTTTAATTTACCTCAAAACGTTTAAAAGATCCCAGCCCACTTACCTTTTTCGTATTGCCCACAATGATTGTGATTCAACTTTAATTTACCTCAAAACGTTTAAAAGATCCCAGCCCACTTACCTTTTTCGTATTGCCCACAATGATTGTGATTCAACTTTAATTTACCTCAAAACGCTTAAAAGATCCCATTCCACTTAACTTTTTCGTATTGCCCACAATGATTGTGATTCAACTTTAATTTACCTCAAAACGCTTAAAAGATCCCATTCCACTTAACTTTTTCGTATTGTCCACAATGATTGTGTTTCAACTTTAATTTACCTCAAAACGTTTAAAAAATCCCAACCCACTTACCTTTATCAAAAATGATGATGCCACTATTGAAAGAATGAATATAACTATCTGAAATTTTATACATTTACTAAAGTCACGGGTAAATATTCAATTGTTTGTGAAAATTTACCGGTAATTATTTACAGGGTGCCCCCCAAGAAAATGTTTTTTTTTTTTTTTTATCTACATATACTAGAGTTCAAATAAAGTCCACTTCATGTGCTTAATGAAGATAGGTACGGAAATGCACCCATCCAACGCAACAGGGCCTTTGTTATCATCCTGCCTTTCCTGAGACATAGGGCCGTTAAGTTCCAATTTTTTTTAGTTCGCACCCAAAAATCGTAAACGTTATGTGCTATTGAAACAGGGTAAAAAAATGATTGCTATTATTCAACTTATACTTTCTTTTGAAAAAGAGCTCATTATCGAGGGGCAGAGTTATGGGGGTTTCAAGAGTAAAAAACGCCATTTTTACGTCTGTCGGGGATGGTTAAAACAACTAAAGTCATACTGTCCCTTATCTGGTAAATATTTCTTACTGGATTGACTGACTAAAAAATGTTTTCAACTTTAATTTACCACAAAATGTTTAAAAAATCCCATCCCGCTTACCTTTTTCGTATTGCCCACAATGATTGTGTTTCAAGTTTAATTTATCTCGAACCATTTAAAAGATCCCATCCCAGTTACCTCTTTCGTATTGCCCACAATGATTGTGTTTCAACTTTAATTTACCACAAAATGTTTATAAAATCCCATCCCACTTACCTTTTTCGTATTGCCCACAATGATTGTGTTTCAACTTTAATTTATCTCAAACCATTTAAAAGATCCCATCCCACTTACCTTTTTGGTATTGCCCACAATGATTGTGTTTCAACTTTAATTTATCTCAAACCATTTAAAAGATCCCATCCCACTTACCTTTTTCGTATTGTCCACAATGATTGTGTTTCAACTTTAATTTACCTCAAAACGTTTAAAAAAATCCATCCCACTTACCTTTTTCGTATTGCCCACAATGATTGTGATTCAACTTTAATTTATCTCAAAACGTTCAAAAATCCCATCCCACTTACCTTTTTCGTATTGCCCACAATGATTGTGTTCGCTACAGATTTAGAAGGTGTGCTTTTAACAAATATTACATTCTTTGACATTGTGGATGTCGTTGGAGAGGAAGTTGAAGACATCGAGGAAGACAAGGTACTCGCTGAAGACGTTGTGGAAACAGAATAAAGACTTTTTACAGGTGTCAACATTCTTGGCCTTTGAACTGAAAACAAGCAATCGAAACATAGTTGTAGATAATCAAACAATAACCAGTCCTTCTCAAAATCGTATAAGCTTGAAAGAATTCAAAGAACTTTCGTTGAAAGGCTTCATACCCGCTTTTTAAATTACAAAGTATACTATTGATACAATCATGTGTGTTCTCTTTACCAAATACAAAAGCTTTCCGAAACATACTTATTCAAATGTCTGCACAACTTCTGCTATTGTGAATCATTCTTACAAGAATTAAAACTGCTTGTGAGATCTAGATCTAGACGAAATCAAAATATTTTTAAAATTCCTGACTGTGGAATCAGCCCTTGGCACTCAATCTTTGAAAGTGGTGACGCTTTTTCGACAAGGGGTGTGGATTTTTTCATAAAAACATCCCCCCCCATTCGTTTCTTGCTGAGTTGGGGGCCTTGGACTGATTCCTCAATCTTAGTCTTATAAAATGTTACTACAGATCTTATATTAGTTTTAAGGTATAATGTGTTAGAGAAGTAGCAACTTTGTATATTGTACCTTATAAAAATAAACAATTATTATTATTATATTTCGTAAGAGGATTTGCAGCGAGTGGTGTGTAGTCTTCTCCAAAGGACGACCGAAATAATGAATAGTACTGAATACTGAAATATTGTCAGAGGGAAGC
>CM022877.1:39731236-39743923 GCA_012654025.1 Pachypsylla venusta | reverse complement strand
TTAGTGGCGCCCACGCGGACACCCCCGCCATGCAGGTGAACTGAAGAGCCGAGACATCTGGATTATACTGATAAGGGCGAAACATATACAGATTAGTGGCGCCCACGCGGACACCCCCGCCATGCAGGTGAACTGAAGAGCCGAGACATCTGGATTATACTGATAAGGGCGAAACATATACAGGTTAGTGGCGCCACGCGGACACCCCGCGATGCAGGTGAACTGAAGAGCCCTTGTAAAATAACTTTGAAAAAAAATTGGCCCTCTGACTAGGGTATGTATAGCAAGATTTCTCAGGACTATCTAACCCTGATGGACCGAAAATGAGTCTTTTAGAGTACCCTTTACGCTGTGGACCAAAAGCAAAGCCTTCAACGGGCTTTTAACCATGCATAACTTTAGGGTACCCTTTACGCCATGTACCAATATCACTCAGAAGAATAACTGGGGCCTCTGATGAACCCAAAGCAAAGTCTTAAGGGGCCCTTTAGATCATGCATAAGATAAGAGCACCCTTGACTTCATGTACCAATATTCCTCAGAAGAATAACTGGGGCCTCTGATGAACCCAAAGCAAAGTCTTCAGTGGGCCTTTTAGATCATGCATAATATAAGAGCACCCTTGACGCCATGTACCAATATCCCTGATAAGAATAACTGGGGCCTCTAATGAACCCAAAGCAAAGTCTTCAGGGGGTTCTTTAGATCATGCATAACATTAGAGTACCCTTTACGCCATGTACCAATATCCCTCAGAAGAATAACTGGGGCCTCTGATGAACCCAAAGCAAAGTCTTCAGGGGGCCCTTTAGATCATGCATAACATTAGAGTACCCTTTACGCCATGTACCAATATCCCTCAGAAGAATAACTGGGGCCTCTGATGAACCCAAAACAAAGTCTTCAGGGGGCCCTTTAGATCATGCATAACATTAGAGTACCCTTTACGCCATGTACCAACATCCCTCAGAAGAATAACTGGGGTCTCTGATGAACCCAAAGCAAAGTCTTCAGGGGGCCCTTTAGATCATGCATAACATTAGAGTACCCTTTTCGCCATGTACCAATATCCCTCAGAAGAATAACTGGGGCCTCTGATGAACCAAAAGCAAAGTCTTCAGGGGCCCTTTAGATCATGCATAACATTAAAGTACCCTTTACGCCATGTACCAATAGCCCTCAGAAGAATAACTGAGACCCCTAAAGTCCGGAACCCCCTGAATATCTTTTGAACGGCTGTATGTGGAGTTTTGATATTTTGCATGGTATTAAGGCCAAATTAAATCACCTCATGGTATGACCGATTTTTTAGGGACGGGACCCATGTGGCCCCCAGGGGGGGTCCAATTCGTTTTTTAAACCCCCATCAAGTGATACATTTTCAGAAAGACAATAGAATTGGAAGTACTTTGCAAAAAAATTACACGTCTAGCGTGTTTGGTTTCAAAATGGCGGCCATTTGAAATTTCCAAGATATGACTTCCATGAGCGTCTAAAACTAGGCGAATTATTTGCAATGGGATATTGAATGATTGCACAGGACACCAAAGTCGAAGAACCTGCTTTTTAGATATAATTCGCCTAGTTTTAGACACTTCGCCTACTTTTAGAAATAATTCGTCTAATTTTAGACACTGTTGGAAGTCATATCTTGGAAATTTCAAATGGCCGCCATTTTGAAACCAAACAAGATAGGCGTGTGAATTTTTTTGCAAAGTACTTCTAATTTTATTTTCTTTCTGAAAATGTATCACATGATAGGGGTTCGTATTTAAAAAACAAGTTGGACCCCCCCTGGGGGCCACGTGGGTCCCGTCCCTGAAAAATCGGTCATACCATGAGGTGATTTAACTTGGGTCATAATACCATGCAAAATATCAAAAATCCACATAAAGCCGTTCAAAAAATATTCAGGGGGTCCCGGACTTTTGGGACACCCTGTATATCTGGAATGAAGAAAATGGGACTGTAAATATGAAACACTCTCTGAACGTTTATTACAGCAAACTGTAATATATTTCCTTTAGCAGGACTTATAAAAGAAAATACATATATCTGCGATGAACAAAATGGGACTGTAAATATGAAACACTCTCTGAACGATTCATACGTTTTGAAAAGTTACAGGAAACTGTAATATATTTTCTTTAGCAGTACTTATAAAAGACGATACATATATCTGGGATGAACAAAATGGGACTGTAAATATGAAACACTCTCTGAAAGTTTCATACGTTTTGAAAAGTTACAGGAAACTGTAATATATTTTCTTTAGCACTACATAATATATTTCCTTTAGCAGTACTTATAAAAGACGATACATATATCTGGGATGAAGAAAATGTGACTGTTAATCGCGAATAAACGATCTTTCTAGTACCTACGTAACACTTCCACGTTGTTCTCGAATGAATGAGAAAAGTAAATAATACGTCATTCATAATTCATTCATATTCCCCCTTCACCCGACCCCTCTCCCACAAGTCTCATTCAAAAACAAAGAAGGATAAATCTAAAAATAGATAGGAGAAGTATACAGGATGTTTACACAACATTCCATTTACAGGTTATTTACTTCAATATTTCCTTTAGCAGTACTTATAAAAGACGATACATATATCTGGGATGAAACAAAATGTGACTGTAAATATGAAACACTCTCTGAACGTTTCATACGTTTTGAAAAGTTACAGGAAATTGTAATATATTTCCTTTAGAGATGAGAAAAAAAAGGTCATGTAAAAGTATTATTGTTTTTTTTTTTTCAGCATTTTTAGACTTGCATTTAAATTATAAAAACCAGGTTTCCTATTGAGGGTGCAGGGAGCTGGAGGTTACTCCATATATCTACTGATATACGGGCGCGGCAATCAGTTCTCCCACTTTTCAAAAAAATCGTGGGAGGGGAAGTAATAGTGGGAGGAGCGTGGGGTTTGTGATATTCAACACTAAATGACATCTAGTTTTTAGGTGTAGTAATGGTTTGGTTGTGCGAGCATCGTTGTCAAGATGTTTTTTAAAAAAGTGAATTCTTTATGTCCACTCAGAGGGCGTTCCGCACAATGTATGGTTTGCACTCCACAGATCCAGTTCCTGATCGAAAAACAATTTTGAGTTGGTTTTACAACTTTAGGACTACATCATCAGCTTTAGGCTGTATGGGGCTACGGCCTATGTTCTCCCGTCACGTGATCTCCTTACGGCATAACATTTCGTGGGACCCTCGCTCGCCGGATATGAGTCCTTCTGACTTCTTCCTGTGGGGTTACTTCAAGGCTGAGGTCTTCAAACATCGCGCTGTGACCTTTGAAGAGTAAAAGGACACAATTCTGGAGGAAATCATCCAAATTGATGCTGGTATGTTGACGAGAGTCATGGAAAACTTCCGCGAATAACTCCAAATGTGCATCACTCGCCAAGACCGTCATTTGGATGACATTATTTACAAAACATAAATGAAAAAAAAAAAAAAACTTGAAAAACAAGTTTTCAGAATACAAAATATTTTTTCAAAAATCTCATTTCGTTTTTATTTACCAGCTCTTTCAAATGTGGGATACACGTTGAATACACCAGTTCCCGTCAGATCACTGAAGTTAAGCAACGTCCGGGTGTGGTCAGTACTTGGATGGGTTACCGCTTGGGAACACCACGTATCGTTGGCTCATTTTTCCGGCCCAACCCAGGCTGGGTGAGGTCAATGTGGGTAGCTGGTTTGCAAGTTTCCAGCGAATGGAGGGTAAAACCCCCGTCTTGAATGACCAATAGATGTTAAAGATACGTTAAGCCAAATAAAAAAAAAAAATGTGGGGAACTAATTGCCGCAGCCTGTATTTTCTAAAGCGACGTCAGGTGATGTTAGATCAATGTTAGATGTTTTTCCGTACAGGAACAGAACCTGTAGCCTTACTGGTTGTTCTTTAGAAACGACCATGTGAGAACTCAACCAAACACTACTGATACAAGTGAATGTAGGCAGGCCCACCGAGAGGGGGGCATGGGGGGAATTTTTGGAGGGGCCCGGAATTCCAAGGTGCTAAAAAAATCCCCCTTCCCCTCAAAATTGATATTAAAATAAAACCAAATTTTGATTTGATATTTTACGTTTAAAGGTACGTAGAATCCAAAAATCGAATAAAAAAAAATCCGTTTGTCCGCCGTACGCCGTGATGGGCACTTTTGCCACTTAGCGTTGACCGATTTGGATGAAATTTGGTATATAGGTTCGATCGGAGCTCTAATTGTATCTCAAAACTGGGTGCAATCGAATGCGCCGCCCTTGGCGGTCTTTGCCGCTTTTTATCAGTTTTCTGTATTGCTGCCTAAAAAGAGGATAGTAAGAGCTAGAGATTTGAAATTTGGTAATTATGTCAGTATGCTTCGAAACTGTAGCTTAACAACCCGTTACTATTCCCTATGTTCTACCTAGGTAACGTGTAGGTAATATGTAATCTATGTGTGGTATGTTCTGATCAAGATTAAACTTTTGCACCTCGGTGATATGATTATTAATGTAAGAGTCAGATTTCTTATGATTTTTTCTCTCATCTTCTCGAAACAAAGTTCGGGTACTCTGCTAGTCATATATATAGGTATATGAGTCATTTTGTGTTCAGAGTTTGTGGTTTCTCATATGTACGCTTCTCTTTATCATAATGCATAATAATAAATTAATCTACTCAGGGATTAAGTTAACAACATGTGGCACATTTGATAACAAATCACTCTTTGTCCCTCCAGAGGGAAAAAACAGAGAAGAAGTAATGTAATTTGACTGTAACGCAGCGTTTTCTATTATTTCGGCATACGCTTGCGTACAATCACTTTTTTTTTTTTTTTTTTTTTAATTTTGCGCGCTGTCAAAAGACGAGTAAATTTGGCGCCTCCACTAAAATCATAATATGAACAAAATCACATCTCCACTATATATCATATGTGAGTGAATTTGGCGTCTCCTCTAAAATCATAATATGAACAAAATCACATCTCCACTATATATCATATGTGAGTGAATTTGGCGTCTCCACTAAAATCATAATATGAACAAAATCACATCTCCACTAAATATCATATGTGAGAGAATTTAGCGTCTCCACTAAAATCATAATATGAACAAATTCACATCTCCACTAAATATCATATGTGAGTGAATTTGGCGTCTCCACTAAAATCATAATATGAACAAATTCACTACTCCACTAAATATCATATGTGAGAGAATTTGGTGTCTCCACTAAAATCATAATATGAACAAAATCACATCTCCACTAAATATCATATGTGTGTGAATTTGGCGTCTCCACTAAAATCATAATGAACAAAATCACATCTCCACTAAATATTGAAGTGAACGACCTGTATATGTAATATACATCCTGTATACTCTCCTTTCTATTTTTGATTTCTCCTTCTGTGAGATTCCAGATCGTTTTATTTTGTTACAATGAATGAGACTTGTAGGAGGGGGGTCGGGGTGTAAGGGGAATGAATGAGTGTTTACTATACCATTCAGGTTGTTTAGGAGAATGGTTGCGTTTAAGGGGGGGGGACTAATGGGTTGAATGGCGTATTATTTTATTTTTCATTGATTATAGAACAACGTCGAGGGTTCGCGTTCTGGATCATTTGAGAACGATCCATGTATTTTGTTAAGTAGGTATAAATAGGAGACATACGTAGAAAACGAAGTCGGTATTATTTGAGTGATAAACGGAGCGAGTATAATTTTAGAAGCGATATCGTTGTGTTTTCTAAGTGAGTGATTAATTCGTGAGTATTTCGAGCGTTTTAAATACGGTGTTTGCGAACAATATTAGAACTTTTGTGTTACGTTTTTTTTTTGTTTTTTCTTTTATTGTAATTTCTTTTCTTTTTTCCTAATAAATTATTTTAAGTTTTATTTTATTTATTTTTAAAGTTAGTTACGCGTTTTAAATTCACGACAACTTAATGCTCTAACCCTAAGTCTACAACAATATCATATGTGAGTGAATTTGGAGTCTTCACTAAAATCATAAGCCGACTCTATGTTGTACCATAGAGTCGGCTTATGTATTATTGCACTTTTTTCTCATAATGTAAGCTTTCCTTCACTAAAGTGAATGGCTTATTTCTTGATTTCTCCCCCGAAGGCAAATTAATTCTTGTAGCTTTTTTTTCGCCTCCATTTACAGAAAAGAAAGCTATTTCAAGAGAAAAGAAATGTATTTTTTTTTTTTTTTTTTTTTTTTACCTTTNGATGCTCTGTTTTTTTTTTTTTTTTTTTCTTTTACCTTTATTATCTTATTTCTTTTTAAGCTGATTTTTTTTATATTTTCCTCTTTAAAACAGCGCCTTTTTCCATTATCATGCGTCTTTGAGTGATTGAAAGAGATAAAGCCTCTCCTCTCCTCTCAATCTCTCTTGTAGCTGGGTAGATTACTGATTAGTTTTACATCCTAATAAGAACAGAATTCCTGTAGGCATAATTTCTTGCATTCCATTTATGACTTTTTAACTTCCAGCAGGAAAAATAAATTTATTTTTTAAGATTGCGAGAGGTTACTTGAGGGTGAAATTCTCACGGGCCTAGTCCACACATAACAAGCCCTCTCTTAGTAAATTTATTTTTCAAGATTGCGAGAGGTTACTTGAGGGTGAAATTTTCACGGGCCTCGTCCACACATGACAACCCCTCTCTTAATAAATTTATTTTTTAAGATTGTGAGAGGTTACTTGAGGGTGAAATTCTCACGGGTCTAGTCCACACATAACAAGCCCTCTCTTAATACATTTATTTTTTAAGATTGTGAGAGGTTACTTGAGGGTGAAATTCTCACGGGCCTAGTCCACACATAACAAGCCCTCTCTTAATAAATTTATTTTTTAAGATTGTGAGAGGTTACTTGAGGGTGAAATTCTCACGGGCCTAGTCCACACATAACAAGCCCTCTCTTAATAAATTTATTTTTTAAGATTGTGAGACGTACCACGTACTACGTACACCGTACGTACGGAATCGTGTGCAGAGCTCTGGAAGCCAAACTGCTAGTCCGATTTTGATGAAATTTGGTACAGGTCATCTTTGGGCAAAAAGCCCGACCCATATTTTTTATCGATATCGCCCTCAGGGGCGCCTCTAGCGGCCCGAATAGCCGTTTTAGGACCGAATCTCTAAAATCCAAACCACATCACCAATTTTGATGAAATTTAAAATCAGTAATTATGGAATCATTTTATCTAAAATAAATGGTCTCCTAACCACTATTTTTAAATATCTATTCAGATTTCCCCCATCGGTTTAGGACCAAGAACGTCGCAATTGGACCAAATCACTAAAATGAAAACTACATAACCAATTTTGATGAAATTTAAAATGGTAACTATGGCATCTTTTTATGAAAAAAAAAAAAAAGATAATGGGCCCATTTGGGTGCGTTTTTAAAAACAATTGATTTCTACAGCCTAAAGGGATTATTGGACTCATTATATTAACTGTTTTTCAGCTTTGACAAATGAAAAAAGTATAGAATTCGTCCGATTTTGATAAAATTTGGTATGCATTATATTTGATAATTTTTGGTGTTTTTTAGATTTTTTGCATTTAGGGCCCGGCTGGGCCCCCAATAAGAAAAAAAAACAAAAAATTTGTCTCATTTTGATAAAATTTGGTATGCACAGTTGCCCAAGTACTATAATTGACATCTTTTGGTATTTTGTAGTAATTTTGGGGCCCACATATGAAACAAACATAAAATTCGTCCGATTTTAATCAAATTTGGTATGTACAGCCACCAAAGTATTATATTTGACAATTTTTGGTGTTTTTTTACATTTTTTGCATTTGGGGCCCCATGAAAAAAATATGAAAAAAACATAAATTTTGTCTGGTTTTTGATAAAATTTGGTATTATTATTTTTCAAAATAATACTGTCAGTAAAGAGCAAAGTCTACAGCCTTAAAATAATACTATCACTAAAGAGCAAAGTCCACAGCCGAAGGCTGCAAAATCATTCAAACTAATACTGTCACTAAAGAGCAAAGTCCGCAGCCCGAGGCTGCAAAATCTTTTTAAAATAATGCCATCACTAAAGAGCAAAGTCCGCAGCCGAAAGCTGCAAAATCTTTTTAAAATAATGGTCAACATCAACAGAAAATAGAAATATAACAATAATATCACTAAAAGTCTTAAAACTTAAGAACAACATCTGCATTCTGTGGTAGTCTGATGGAAGAGAAGTCTAGTACGGTTTTCCATACCATTTATTTACAATGGAAATTAGTAAATCTTAATTAAATTGGAAGAAATTTAGCCTTTGAAATAGATTATTAAGAAAAAGACTACCCAGTAATAAAATTCAATTCGGATTAGGTTAGTCAGTGTCTTTGTCACGTTGAATACACTAGTTCCCGTTTGATCATTGAAGTTAAGCAACGTCCAGCGTGTTTGTTCCCTGTGCGTATCCACGTGGGTGCTCCCTCGTGATGCTGTCTATTTTTTTCAGCCCAACCCACTGTATTAGATCTATATGTAATGTCAAAGAGAGTCTATGTATTGTTTTGATGTATATATTGGCTGTTGTACATTGCTTTTGTTATTTTTAAAAAGAAAACTTGACCTGTTTGAGTTTCCCCCGGGAAATCAGTGCTATTGTGTCAATAGATAGAACAAAGTCAAAGCGTGATGCTGTTGATACTATTGAACAATCAGGCTTTTGTGTGACGCTAATTAGAAAATTAACTTTCAAATTTTATTGTAGATAGAAGGATGCATTTTTTTTTTTTTTTTTTTTTTTTTCATTGCAGACAGGGGAAAATTCAAACAAAAAAAAAATCTATTCTTGTGTGAAATTTTAAAATTAGAAAAGGTGCTCAGTTGCATGTGCGGATATAAGCCCTCTTGTTTTGGGGATCACAATCGTACAATATACCTAATAGAAAATTTGGAGGGGGGAGGGGGAGGGACTCGTAACCTAGAGACCGGGGGTTCGAGTCCTGGGCAGTACTTTTTAATGCAATGTTTATCGAGGTACGGTATTTAATTTGTTAAAAGCTGTAGAGTTTACCACAAATACGTTTCATAAGGGTGATAAGCAATGTTATAAGCGTGATGACGAAAAAAAAAGTGCCATGACGGATGACAGAATTTTTTACAATTTTTTATTTACGTATTTCTATTTAGTCTTAGGATTGGGAATTATTTAGGGGCAGTGCCCCCCCCCCACTTAATCGGATAAAAGACACAGCGGATCACCATTCATTTGATTTTTTACGTGATTAGGTATAATGAAAGAAACACCGCCCGCTTAAAAAAACTGGGGGGGGGGGCACGTGCCCCCCGTGCCCTCCCCTATATCCGCGCATGCCCAGTTGTACGCTGCGCATCAGCTGCTACAACCGTCTACAAGACTTGGCTCCGGGGAGAACATTGCGAGTCAATTATTTTTATATTGACTGAAGAGGGTTTTGTATACAATGACCATAAACTTCCCAATTTCTCTGGAAAATAATACCTATTTTATCCGATCCGAGTGATTCGATTCAACCTGATAGGGTTTAACAAGATCACGATATTTGTGGTTTGTGTTAGCATTATGAGGTAATTGGTAAGTATAGCTTATTGTATTGGAGATAATGTTTTAAAAAATACCTCGTAATGCTATGATGTCCACAAAATTGTGTTATAATGACACAAAGAAATATACACTTATTTATCGAAAATTTGTAAAAGGTTTTTTTCGAACATTCTTCTGGTTGTGTTCGGAGGTAACCAAATCCCCTAAGGACAATAATTCAGTAGCTATATGGTAATACGGTCAGAACTAACCCTAAAATCACATGTCTGGCGCGGTCATGAGGGGAGGGGGTTACAAATTTCCAGGATAATGAGGGTGTGTTTGTTAATGCCAAATGTGTCTTTTTTGGTACAGTCATATTTATCCCTGAAATCACCAGTCTGGAGCGGTCATGGGGGGAGGGTTTAGAAATATCTTGGACAATGAGGTTGTGTTTGTTAATGCCAAATGTGTCTTTTTTGGTACAGTCATATTTATCCCTGAAATCACCAGTCTGGAGCGGTCATGGGGGGAGGGTTTAGAAATATCTTGGACAATGAGGGTGTGTTTGTTAATGCCAAATGTGTCTTTTTTGGCACAGTCATATTTATCCCTGAAATCACCAGTCTGGAGCGGTCATGGGGGGAGGGGGTTAGAAATATCTTGGACAATGAGGGTGTGTTTCTTAATGCCAAATGTGTCTTTTTTGGTACAGTCATATTTATCCCTGAAATCACCAGTCTGGAGCGGTCATGCGGGGAGGGGGTTAGAAATTTCCAGGACAATGAGGGTGTGTTTGTTAATGCCAAATGTGTCTTTTTTGGTACAGTCATATTTATCCCTGAAATCACCAGTCTGGAGCGGTCATGGGGGGAGGGGGTTAGAAATTTCCAGGACAATGAGGGTGTGTTTGTTAATGCCAAATGTGTCTTTTTTGGTACAGTCATATTTATCCCTGAAATCACCAGTCTGGAGCGGTCATGGGGGGAGGGGGTTAGAAATTTCCAGGATATTGATGGTGTGTTTGTTAATGCCAAATGTGCCTTTTTTGGCACAGTCATATTTATCCCTGAAATCGTCAGTCTGGAGCGGTCATGAGGGGAGGGGGTTAGAAATTTCCAGGATATTGAGGGTGTGTTTGTTAATGGCAAATGTGCCTTTTTTTGGCACAGTCATATTTATCCCTGAAATCACCAGTCTGATCCTATCAGAACATAAGCGGGGGGGGGGGAGTGCAGTCCCTCCAACAAACATCTACCTATGAGTTCCACTAAATTATTTTAAGTAATATATTCTTGGGAGGTGAAACGGTGAGGAAGATATTTTACCGTACATACCCGCTATCCATAAAAAAGGCAATATTAGGTTCGATCAAAAGCGCATAAAATCGTCAATATTTTCTTGATTCAGGGGGAAGGACCGGGTCCGTTCCCCTCCCCCTTGTGTGCGTCACTGCTTGTAATGATGTCATGCCCATAAAAGTTGTGACATTTTTACATATTTTTTACATTTACATTTTTTTTACAAAATTTTTCAGTTTTTTTTTTTTTATACAGGAAATTTACCCAATTTTGTGTTACCACAAAATGTTATGTAGCTTCTCATCTAATTCGAACACTACTTTCCACACCTTATCATACAGGAAATTCACCCCATTTTGTGTTACCACAAAATGTTATGTAGCTTCTCATCTAATACGAACACTACTTTCCACACCTTATCATACAGGAAATTCACCCCATTTTATTGTACTACAAAATGTTATGTAGCTTCTCATCTAATTCGAACACTACTTTCCACACCTTATCATACAGGAAATTCACCCCATTTTATGTTACTACAAAATGTTATGTAGCTTCTCATCTAATTCGAACACTACTTTCCACACCTTATCATACAGGAAATTCACCCCATTTCATGTTACTACAAAATGTTATGTAGCTTCTCATCTAATTCGAACACTACTTTCCACACCTTATCATACAGGAAATTCACCCCATTTCATGTTACTACAAAATGTTATGTAGCTTCTCATCTAATTCGAACACTACTTTCCACACCTTATCATACAGGAAATTCACACCATTTCATGTTACTACAAAATGTTCTGTAGCTTCTCATCTAATTCTAACACTACTTTCCACACCTCATCATACAGGAAATTCACCCCATTTTATGTTACTACAAAATGTTATGTAGCTTCTCATCTAATTCTAACACTACTTTCCACTCCTCATCACCCAGGAAATTCACCCCATTTTATGTTACTACAAAATGTTATGTAGCTTCTCATCTAATTCTAACACTACTTTCCACTCTTCATCATCCAGGAAATTCACCCCATTTTATGTTACTACAAAATGTTATGTAGCTTCTCATCTAATTCTAGCGCTATTTTCCACACCTTATCACATACAGTCCATTTGAAAGTGAGTAAAGACTTCCATGAAGGAAACAATTCAAGTGCACTCATGTTGGCTTGTTGATAAGACATGTGAAAAGGTATAACTTTAAAAAGCTCGCAGCATCCTCTACGTCAGAGGTTCCTAAACTGGGGAGAGATAGTATTCAGCAACACATTAGCGTTTTGATTGAGATAGCATTCAGCAACACCCATATCCATTTATATTTTATAATGTAAAATGGAGGGGTGCGTGGGAGGCTTTGATTTCAAGAAAAGTGGGCGCAGTACCAAAAAGTTTGGGAACCCCTGCTTTACGTCTTCTTATTGTATGTGTCAAAGCATCAATGGCGACCTACATCTTGAAAACTTTATGAAGGGTCACGTAAAAGTTTATTTTTTGAAAGTTGAGTAATTTGATGGTTTTCTCCTTGACTAGTAATTGTTTAGAAGAGAAAATACTAAGTTTTAGCGTCTGCACTAGCTCCCATTGCTAACTGGTCACTGCACTAGTCTAGCTCTCGGGACACCCGGGTTCGTATGTTGGCAGGGACGAAAATTTGTCACTGTGGTTTGGATGTTTTCGGGCTCACTCAGCCTGGTGAGGACAATGAGGACTTGAGGAGCTGAGTCTTCCTCCTCTGTTCGAAATTTTTATTTGACTCATTTTGCCATCATTGTCTTATTACAATTTTAAGTACAATTCATAGCCAACGATCATACCACGTTGAATACACCAGTTCCCGTCAGAT
>CM022877.1:39711419-39729748 GCA_012654025.1 Pachypsylla venusta | reverse complement strand
GGGGAATTTTTATAGCACGCAGTGGTATTTTTGGGGGGATCTTATAGACGGCTTGCATTAAAGGTTTCATTCAATTTTCATTTAAAATAAGACATAAGGAGGAATATTTTATTACCTCTAAATAAATCCGTAATCTCTTTTATTCCACTTGTAAAAACCCTTCAAAAAAAAATCTTCGTTTTTGTACCTATAAGGAACCATTTCAATCAATACTGTAGAGATCTATTTTGAAATGGATACCTACGTCTTTGAGAATACATTAGAAATGCATGATGTTAGCCAACGATCATACCACGTTGAATACACCAGTTCCCGTCAGATCACTGAAGTTAAGCAACGTCCGGGCGTGGTCAGTACTTGGATGGGTGACCGCTTGGGAACACCACGTATCGTTGGCTTTTTCCGGCCCAACCCAGACTGGGTAAGGTCAATGTGGGTAGCTGATTTTCAAGTTTCCAGCGAATGGAGGGTAAAAGCCCCGTCTTGAATGACCAATAGATGTTAAAGAGACGTTAAGCCAAATTAAAAAAAGAAATGCATGATCTATTTTGAAATGGATGTCTGTGTCTTTAAGAATACATTAGAAATGTATGAAATCATTAAAGTTGGCTCTTCACAGCTCCACAATTGGATCTCTATACTGTATTAACTTTGTTCCAAATTCAGTCAAATAGATCAAAGTGTATAATGATCCCCCATGCTATAAACAAATTAAAGGCAGTATAGAAACGAATAAAATTGGCTCTCTGAAGAAGGGAGCTCTCTAGCGAAAACTGTAAGAGCTAACTCAATTCTGATCATACCATTGGACGCGCCTTGATATTTTACATTCTATCGGACAAAAAAACCGATTTTGAAAAATTTCGAGTTAGACCCCTTCTGAAATAAGGGAACGACCATTACATGACTATGACTCCGGGGAGAACCGTAGGGTCCCATATGTGGGATTTTTGGTGATTTTTGTCCCGTGCGGCGTGACACATTGCGGGAAAAATTCCACCAACCATATTTTTATTTTTTCCACTTCTCTTTTGTTTTGTTTTTAACTTTTTATGTTTACTTGTTAGCTTTATTGACATATTTTAACCCCCCTCGACAGGTTAGGAAACGTTTTTACGGCCATGACTTTATTGCTTGAGCAANGCGGTCACCCATCCAAGTACTGACCACGCCCGGACGTTGCTTAACTTCAGTGATCTGACGGGAACTGGTGTATTCAACGTGGCTACCAAACTTTAAAACTTTTTAAGTGTTAATGAATATTTTTTTGAATTAAAATTAGGAAACTTTAAATGTTTAAATACTCAATGCCGGAATTGGAAAAATTTATTTCGTTTGCTCCGGCTATGTCGACTCCCATAATATTAACATGTAGAATTGTTTTTTCATCTATACTTATAAAATGCAAAGCCCAGTTGGTATACTGACTGACTGATAATCAACGTAGCTCCACGATGGCTTAACGTAGAGACTTGAAATTTGGCACACAGGTCCATTTTAGTATGTAGGTGCGTAATAAGAACGGAAAATATTTAAAGTTCAAGTGGGAGCAATTTATCGCCAAAAATGACGCTATTTAGCGGGTCTTTTTGGAATTTTTTTCGGGGCAAACTAAAAGAGATAACGAAAAATGACCGAGAATAGACTCCCCAAAAAAACAGTATATAAGGACTCTATAAAAAAATATAAAATTTCAAAAATTTCCGTTTTTTTCCCCGATTTTTGGACGGTTTTCACCCCCAAAAAATCGGAATTGAGAACTACCACATCGGGATGAGCGAGAAAGCTGAAGTTTGATACAAAGGTATTCCGAAGTACAAAAAGTCATATTCTTGAATAAAATATTGAATTTTCTAACTGGGAGCGGTGCTCACTCTGGGGGGTCGGTTCCACCAAAAACCCATAGTTAAAAAATATCACTTCGGGATGAGTGAGAAAGCTGAAATTTTATACGAAGGTGTTCCGCAGTACAAAAAGTAATATCTTTGAGTAAAATATTGAATTATCTAAATAGGAGCCGTGTTCACTCTGGGGGTCGGTTCCACTAAAAATCTAAAATTGAGAAGATTTAATTTCGCAATCTCCAAATTGTTGTTGAATTTTGTAACCGTAGCGAAGCACGGGAAAACAGCTAGTAGAATATATGCAAAGATCAGTGCAGGCCCATAGTAAAGATTTTATTTCGGGGGGAGGGAACATCTGTATTTTTTCCCTGTAGATTCCCTAATTTTCCCTACATTTATATGCAAAGCTGCGCTATGCAATAAGATAAGTAAGTATGCGTCTTTCCAGGCCTGTATCCTGAATTTTATTTCGGGGGGAAGGTTCATGTAAAGGAAGTTTTGCCATATAGGGATTACTAGCAGGATACGCCCACTTCGCTTGTCGCCTTATAGGCATGGCCGTTTATAGTGTCAACCCCCTTTTTTCACCATAAAAAGTAGCCTATGTCCTTTCCTAAAGTTTAGTCTATCTCCATACCAAATTTCATCAAAATCGGTTCAGTAGATTAAGCGTGAAAGCGTTACTTTTGCATTTATAATATTAGTATGGATAAGAAAAGTTAAATCTTTTCAAAAATTTTGTGGGTGGAGGGAGTTTGACCCCTGAAAAATCCTGTTCTACATACGGACCTGCGGATCTATCTGCAAACACTCTAAGTGATTAGAAGAACATTATTTTTTTTTTATATATTATTTACGAGTTAAAAAACACGTCTGAATTATTTTGTATTTTTTCAGATGCAAACAAACATGTGGTCAAGGCATGTCGTGCAAACTGGAGACCGATCATTTGCTGAGACATTTGATTCTTATTGTGCAGTTCATTTGTATGGCTTTCACATTGCTGTTAATGTTCATTGTGTTCAATAGAAGGAAATGGAAGGTGAGTGTATCATCAAGATCATCAAACTCATTGTGCAGTTCCTTTGTATTGGCTTTCACATTGCTGTTAATGTTCATTGTGTTCAATAGAAGGAAATGGAAGGTGAGTGTGTCATCAAGATCATCAAACTCATTGTGCAGTTCGTTTGTATGGCTTTCACATTGCTGTTAATGTTTATTGTGTTCAACAGAAGGAAATGGAAGGTGAGTGTGTCATCAAGATCATCAAACTCATTGTGCAGTTCGTTTGTATGGCTTTCACATTGCTGTTAATGTTCATTGTGTTCAACAGAAGGAAATGGAAGGTGAGTGTGTCATCAAGATTATCAAACTCATTGTGCAGTTCGTTTGTATGGCTTTCACATTGCTGTTAATGTTCATTGTGTTCAACAGAAGGAAATGGAAGGTGAGTGTGTCATCAAGATCATCAAACTCATTGTGCAGTTCCTTTGTATTGGCTTTCCACATTGCTGTTAATGTTCATTGTGTTCAATAGAAGGAAATGGAAGGTGAGTGTGTCATCAAGATCTTGAAATTTGAAAGAAAAAACTCTGCCAATGTGAGAAATTGGTTTATTATTTTTCTGACAAAAAAGAAATAGTGGGTACCCCCCCCCCAAAAAAATGAGGGGGGTTTCTCGTGACAATTCCAAATCTGGGGCGTAATTAGACCCTAAATTTGACATACCTACCAAATTTAAAGTCTCTGGCTCTTACCATTCTATTTTTAGACAGGATTAAAGAAAACCGCTTTAAAGCGGTAAAAACCGCCAGCGGTATATTTGGTCGAACCCAAATGTTTCGGAGCTAAAGAAAACCGCTAAAAAGCGGCAAAAATCGCCAAATGTGTATTTGATTGCACCCAAAAGTTTCGGGGCACAATTAGAGTCCAGATGGAAACTATATACCAAATTTCGTCCAAATCGGTCAATGCCAAGTGGCAAAAGTTCCCATGACGGCGGACAAAAGAATTTTTTTATATTCGATTTTTGGATTCTACGTACCTTGAAACGTATAATATCAAATTTTGAGGGGGGGAGGTATTATTTTTTCCGTGACGATTCCAAAGGTTCATTATTGAAAATAATAAACCAATAGGGTTTTATTTCTGAAAATTGATAGTCGGTATAAAAATATCGACTCATGTAAGATGTTCCGAATATGTTATCACATGTATTCAGGAAGCTGTCTATATTGCCTATATGTAATGATGAAAGTTAAAAATTACTATATCTTCACTTGACTAAAAAAAAATATTAAAGATGTTAAAGAGCTAACTAGTTTCATCCTCTCCTGAGAACATCATCGGAGATGGTGTCAGACAAATGATCTTATGAAGTATTGGAGTGTGCCTTGAGTAGATAGTACACAGGGTGTCCATAAAGTCTCACCTCACCCCCCGTATCTCGAGAATGGCTGAAAATATAGGAAAACACAAAAACACGTATCCCTTAGATTTTAAGAGGATTAATTTTATAGTAAAAAATTTTTGCCCTCGGCTAGGCGTTTAGGCTGGGCACCGACTGGCTTCAAAATCTTAAATGAGAATGTATATCAAGTTACACCTTCTTTTAAAGTTCTCTTTAATACAAGTTTAATACAAAAAACCAGAGCTCTCCAGGATCTGCCGTTCACGAATTACAGGGTGTGGACTGTGGAACATGTGACATGGACCCTTTGCGGCTGCACCGAAATGGTAGGTAAAAATGCCTAGAAATAAGTTTTTATGATCCCAAATAAGTAATTCAGTAAAGAATATTGAAGTGAACAACCTGTATATGTAATATACATCCTGTATACTCTCCTTTCTATTTTTGATTTCTCCTTCTGTGAGATTCTATATCGTTTTATTTTGTTACAATGAATGAGACTTGTAGGAGGGTGGTCGGGGTGAAGGGGGTTCATTCATTATGAATTTGAATGACATATTATTTGCTCTCTCATTACAAAGCATTGTTTTTGTTTACATTTTAGGATGGGTGTTTTACGTTTTAATTATTATTTTTAGAACGCGTAGTTTGCTTGCGTAGTAGAAAAATCCTTTTTCCGATCCTTCTAGAAAGTTTTGAATGTAGGTATAAATACAGGGGTCGCGATTAGGAGTGAGTCAGTATTATTTGAGAGATAAACGAAGTCAGTATTATTTGAGTGATAAACGAAGTCAGTATTATTTGAGTGATAAACGAAGTCAGTATTATTTGAGTGATAAACGAAGTCAGTATTATTTGAGTGATAAAGTGATAGTGATTTGAGCGAGTATAATTTTAGAAGCGATATCGTTGTTTTGTAAGTGATAAGTGAGTGATAAATTCGTGGGTATTTTCGAGCGTTTTAAATACGGTGTTTGCGAACAATATTAAAACTTTGGTGTTGCGTTTTTTATTTATTTGTAATTTCTATTTTTTTTTTTTTTTAATAAATTATTTTAAGTTTTATTTTATTTATTATTAAAGTTAGTTAACTCGTTTTAAATTCACGACAACTTAATCCTCGAACTCTAAGTCTACAACAATATATTTGTCCCACTCAATTTTTCCGTTTCCGGAATTGCATGGCTGTGAAAAGGAGTACCCTGAAGTAATGCGAAAGAAGTTCCGGGGCACAACTTTTTTTTCTTTCTTTTAAAAGGGGAAGATTCAACGGGTATAAAACTTCATACATGATGTGTTAAAATATTTACCTTTCTGTCTCGTACTGTTTCTTTCATTTTAATTAATTTTGTTTCAGGTTATGACTGCGGGAATGTGGACAATCTTAGAAACGGTACTTCTAGGAATATTCACTCTCTATTCAGCGGTAAGTTCACCTAGAAATGGTACTTCTAGGAATATTCACTCTCTATTCAGCGGTAAGTTCACCTAGAAATGGTACTTCTAGGAATATTCACTCTCTATTTAGCGGTAAGTTCACTTAGAAACGGTATACTTCTAGGAATATTCACTCTCTATTAAGGCACTTCTAGGAATATTCACTCTCTATTCAGCGGTAAGTTTACCTAGAAATGGTACTTATAGGAATATTCACTCTCTATTCAGCTGTAAGATCACCTAGAAACAGTACTTCTAGGAATATTCACTCTCTATTCAGCGGTAAGTTTACCTAGAAATGGTACTTCTAGGAATATTCGCTCTCTATTCGGCGGTAAGTTTACCTAGAAACGGTACTTCTAGGAATATTCGCTCTCTATTCGGCGGTAAGTTTACCTAGAAACGGTACTTCTAGGAATATTCGCTCTCTATTCAGCGGTAAGTTTACCTAGAAACGGTACTTGTAGGAATATTCGCTCTCTATTCAGCGGTAAGTTTACCTAGGAACGGTACTTCTAAGAATATTCGCTCTCTATTCAGCGGTAAGTTTACCTAGAAACGGTACTTCTAGGAATATTCACTCTCTATTTAGCGGTAATTTCAACTAGAAACGGTACTTCTAGGAATATTCACCCTCTATTCAGCGGTAATTTCACCTAAAAACCACCGATTTGAATAATTTTCTCTCGATATCATTTTTCAATTGAATTATTCCATCTAATTTTGATCAGAGTCAGAATGTTACCTCGCGCCTTCCTTTTTTTTACATATCAGGGACAGTGTCTATTTTTTTTTTTTTNTTTGGCTTAACGTCTCTTTAACATCTATTGGTCATTCAAGACGGGGGTTTTACCCTCCATTCGCTGGAAACTTGCAAACTAGCTACCCACACTGACCTCACCCAGCCTGGTTTGGGCCGGAAAAAAGAGCCAACGATACGCGGTGTTCCCAAGCGTTTATACTTAACAATTCTGACCCACATGTCAAAAGAATCACTTTTTTACAGGTGTAAATTTTTTTGTTTAGGCCTTCTTTTGAGAGTTCCATCCAAGTACTGACCACGCCCGACGTTGCTTAACATCAGTGATATCAGTGACGGGAACTGGTGTATTCAACGTGGTATGATCGTTGTCTAAAGGACTGTTTGTTTTCAATTAAAAGTTTTCAAATACAGGGTGCGGCAACTAGTTCTCCCACATTTCAAAAAATCGTGGGAGGGGAAGTAATTGTGGGAAGAGCTTGGGGTTTGTGATATTCAACACAAAATGACATCTAGTTTTTAGGTGTCCCAATGGATTGGTCGCGCGAGCATCGTGTTTTCGTTGTCAAGCTGTTTTTCTTTTTCTAAAGTGAATACATTATAGCCACTCAGAGGGCGTTCTGTTTGCACTCCACAGATTCAGTTCCTGATCGAAAAACAATTTTGAGTAGGGTACACAACTTTATAGGATCATATCATCAGCTTTAGGCTGTATGGGGCTACGGATAATGTTCCACGGTCACGTGATCTCCTTACGGCATGACATTTCGTGGGCTCCTTGCTTGCCCGATTTGAGTCCCTGTGACTTCTTCCTGTGGGGATACCTCAAGGATGAGGTCTTCAAACATCGCACTTGGACCTTTGAAGAGTTAAAGGAGACAATTCTGGAAGAAATCATCCAAATTGATGCTGGAATGCTGACGAGAGTCATGGAAAACTTTCGCGAAAGACTCCAAATGTGTATCACTTGCCAAGGCCGTCATTTGGACGACATTATTTTCAAAGTATAGATGAAAAAAAAAAAAAAAACTAGAATACACAAGCTTAGAGAATACAAAATAATTTTTCAAATATCTCATTTCGTTTTTATTTACCAGCCCTTTCAAATGTGGGAGAACTAATTGCCGCACCCTGTACAATATGCGGAAACATTTTCTATTTTCCTCACATTTATTCCCTCAGCCACAATGTTTCTTCACATTTATTCCCTCAGCCACAATGTTTTCTCACATTTATTCCCTCAGCCACAATGTTTCCTCACATTTATTCCCTCAGCCACAATGTTTCCTCACATTTATTCCCTCAGCCACAATGTTTCCTCACATTTATTCCCTCAACCACAATGTTTCCTCACATTTATTCCCTCAGCCACAATGTTTCCTCACATTTATTCCCTCAGCCACAATGTTTCCTCACATTTATTCCCTCAGCCACAATTTTTCCTCACATTTATTCCCTCAGCCACAATGTTTCCTCACATTTATTCCCTCAGCCACAATGTTTCCTCACATTTATTGCCTCGGCCACAATGTTTCCTCACATTTATTCCCTCGGCCACAATGTTTCCTCACATTTATTCCCTCAGCCACAATGTTTCCTCACATTTATTCCCTCAGCCACAATGTTTCCTCACATTTATTCCCTCAACCCCACGTGTGGCACAAAAGCCACACGTTCCCCTTCAATTTGTTTATGTATTTGAGAAACTGTTGTTTCATACGTGCTTCGCTTAGGCCAGCCATTCACGATCAGTCCAAACTGATACTTTCGACTGACGTGAATGGCAGTGGACTGACAGTCCAATTCGACTGATGGGTTGGACTGTAGGATTATAAAAAAATTATATTTTGGACTGAAAGTGCTTGGACTGACAGTTAAAAAATTTACGTGAATGGCGCTTTCAGTCCTCAGACTTCTCAGTTAACCAATTTCTCTTCAGAGTTCAGATTACCGATTTTGAATTTTTAAAAATGTCGCGCAAAAAGGCAACTCAAACAATAGTCGATTTCATTGGAATTTTAAGATCAGAGCCCTGTCTCTAGAAAGTTATACTTCCGAGGAATATAAAGACCGTAATTTAAAAAATGCTGCCCTTACAACTTTGAAACCACTTCTTGCACCACTGACTTTTAGGCTTTCTTTTTTTATTTTTCTTGATCATTACGAAAAATAATCTGAGAACAGCGATGTCGTCGTGGGAATCCATTGTGAGATTTGTGAGATCTGATGGTTTTAAAACGTGAGAGGGCATCTCAGTTGTCAGTCCAAACTATCAGTTTGGACTATATTAGTCCAAACGGACAGTTTGAACTGATCGAGAATGGCCGGCCTTACGATGCTCATATTGCTGTAAGTGTTATCAAAGGATGGAAGAGGTTATTAGAGAAGCATGGGTTCGTGTCCACCCTGTATATTTCACACTTTGAATAATCTAGTGTGAACATCACACGACTTTTCTGATCTATTAAATATTCGAGACGTGTACAATATACATACAATTTAGAGTAAAAAAAAATCATGTCTCTAGCTCCTACCGTTTTCTTATTAGAAAGAGCTTAACCGTAGGAGTGTCAAGCTCTATTCAATTACGTGCATTGCCAAGGGGGGGGGGGGGGGGANGAGAGAGAGAGAGAGAGAGAGAGAGAGAGAGAGAGAGAGAGAGAGAGAGAGAGAGAGAGAGAGAGAGAGAGAGAGAGAGAGAGAGAGAGAGAGAGAGAGAGAGAGAGAGAGAGAGAGAGAGAGAGAGAGAGAGAGAGAGAGAGAGAGAGAGAGAGAGAGAGAGAGAGAGAGAGAGAGAGAGAGAGAGAGAGAGAGAGAGAGAGAGAGAGAGAGAGAGAGAGAGAGAGAGAGAGAGAGAGAGAGAGAGAGAGAGAGAGAGAGAGAGAGA
Organism: Pachypsylla venusta; assembly: GCA_012654025.1. Taxonomy (NCBI): domain Eukaryota; kingdom Metazoa; phylum Arthropoda; class Insecta; order Hemiptera; family Aphalaridae; genus Pachypsylla; species Pachypsylla venusta. The sequence goes on along the minus strand of CM022877.1, from coordinate 39,720,410 downwards.
GAGAGAGAGAGAGAGAGAGAGAGAGAGAGAGAGAGAGAGAGAGAGAGAGAGAGAGAGAGAGAGAGAGAGAGAGAGAGAGAGAGAGAGAGAGAGAGAGAGAGAGAGAGAGAGAGAGAGAGAGAGAGAGAGAGAGAGAGAGAGAGAGAGAGAGAGAGAGAGAGAGAGAGAGAGAGAGAGAGAGAGAGAGAGAGAGAGAGAGAGAGAGAGAGAGAGAGAGAGAGAGAGAGAGAGAGAGAGAGAGAGAGAGAGAGAGAGAGAGAGAGAGAGAGAGAGAGAGAGAGAGAGAGAGAGAGAGAGAGAGAGAGAGAGAGAGAGAGAGAGAGAGAGAGAGAGAGAGAGAGAGAGAGAGAGAGAGAGAGAGAGAGAGAGAGAGAGAGAGAGAGAGAGAGAGAGAGAGAGAGAGAGAGAGAGAGAGAGAGAGAGAGAGAGAGAGAGAGAGAGAGAGAGAGAGAGAGAGAGAGAGAGAGAGAGAGAGAGAGAGAGAGAGAGAGAGAGAGAGAGAGAGAGAGAGAGAGAGAGAGAGAGAGAGAGAGAGAGAGAGAGAGAGAGAGAGAGAGAGAGAGAGAGAGAGAGAGAGAGAGAGAGAGAGAGAGAGAGAGAGAGAGAGAGAGAGAGAGAGAGAGAGAGAGAGAGAGAGAGAGAGAGAGAGAGAGAGAGAGAGAGAGAGAGAGAGAGAGAGAGAGAGAGAGAGAGAGAGAGAGAGAGAGAGAGAGAGAGAGAGAGAGAGAGAGAGAGAGAGAGAGAGAGAGAGAGAGAGAGAGAGAGAGAGAGAGAGAGAGAGAGAGAGAGAGAGAGAGAGAGAGAGAGAGAGAGAGAGAGAGAGAGAGAGAGAGAGAGAGAGAGAGAGAGAGAGAGAGAGAGAGAGAGAGAGAGAGAGAGAGAGAGAGAGAGAGAGAGAGAGAGAGAGAGAGAGAGAGAGAGAGAGAGAGAGAGAGAGAGAGAGAGAGAGAGAGAGAGAGAGAGAGAGAGAGAGAGAGAGAGAGAGAGAGAGAGAGAGAGAGAGAGAGAGAGAGAGAGAGAGAGAGAGAGAGAGAGAGAGAGAGAGAGAGAGAGAGAGAGAGAGAGAGAGAGAGAGAGAGAGAGAGAGAGAGAGAGAGAGAGAGAGAGAGAGAGAGAGAGAGAGAGAGAGAGAGAGAGAGAGAGAGAGAGAGAGAGAGAGAGAGAGAGAGAGAGAGAGAGAGAGAGAGAGAGAGAGAGAGAGAGAGAGAGAGAGAGAGAGAGAGAGAGAGAGAGAGAGAGAGAGAGAGAGAGAGAGAGAGAGAGAGAGAGAGAGAGAGAGAGAGAGAGAGAGAGAGAGAGAGAGAGAGAGAGAGAGAGAGAGAGAGAGAGAGAGAGAGAGAGAGAGAGAGAGAGAGAGAGAGAGAGAGAGAGAGAGAGAGAGAGAGAGAGAGAGAGAGAGAGAGAGAGAGAGAGAGAGAGAGAGAGAGAGAGAGAGAGAGAGAGAGAGAGAGAGAGAGAGAGAGAGAGAGAGAGAGAGAGAGAGAGAGAGAGAGAGAGAGAGAGAGAGAGAGAGAGAGAGAGAGAGAGAGAGAGAGAGAGAGAGAGAGAGAGAGAGAGAGAGAGAGAGAGAGAGAGAGAGAGAGAGAGAGAGAGAGAGAGAGAGAGAGAGAGAGAGAGAGAGAGAGAGAGAGAGAGAGAGAGAGAGAGAGAGAGAGAGAGAGAGAGAGAGAGAGAGAGAGAGAGAGAGAGAGAGAGAGAGAGAGAGAGAGAGAGAGAGAGAGAGAGAGAGAGAGAGAGAGAGAGAGAGAGAGAGAGAGAGAGAGAGAGAGAGAGAGAGAGAGAGAGAGAGAGAGAGAGAGAGAGAGAGAGAGAGAGAGAGAGAGAGAGAGAGAGAGAGAGAGAGAGAAAGAAAGAAAGAAAGAGAAAGGGAATCAGAGGGTAGATAGAATAAGAGAGAGGGAGAGAAACTGCAGTCAAAAGATCTTAATGTCAACGTTCAACAAGGTGCTTTGATATTCCCCAGAATGCTAGTTGTAGCCATGAAAGGTATTTATGGTAAGCTCTACAGCTTTTAACAAATTAGGTATCATATACCTCGATAAACATTGCATTCAAAAGTACTGCCCAGGACTCGAACCCCCGGCCTCTAGGTTACGAGTCTCCCCCTCCCCCTGCAAATTTTCTATTGGGTATATTGTGCGATTGTGCCCCCCCAAAACAATAGGGCTATATCCGCGCATGTACGCTGTCGCGGCGTCGGTGAGCACTGTCAGTGACACTTTCACTGTGTAGTGTGAACGCCAATTTAACCAATTTTAGTTTAGTCTTGGAAAAATAATTTCTGTGATATGAAGAAAAACACTAGTATTGAAAAAATTGTGTATTTGATCTAAAACTGTCTAACTTGTCACTTAATGTTTCAGAGGTTTGAGGTTGAATTTCCTTGCCTTCAGCCAACTTTCTATTTTGAAGAAAATTATTTTCTCTTCCATTTATCACAAATGGAGAATCGCATATCCTTGTCAACTTTCACTTGATGTTGACATTCTTAAATTCTTCTTCTTTGAATTCAACATTTCCCAATTTTATTTGGGGTTGACACGTTGACGTTGCTTTTCTTAATTCTATCCTACCACAACCTTTTTTTCGGTGCTTACTCTCTTTGGCTGTAACCAGGGCCATACTAACAATAGTAGCACTTGCTACGGGCTGTCATATTATGAAAAAAAACACAAGTAGTTCCCGCCTGGGCTCTAATTGTGCTCTGAAACTTTTGGGTGCAATCGAATACACGCTTGGTGATTTTTGCCGCTTTTTAGCGGTTTTTTTAGTATTGTTGTGTAAAAGGAGAATGGTAAGAGCTGGAGATTTGAAATTTTGTATGTATGTCATATTTGGGGTCTCAGTTAGCTCCGAAACTTTTGGGTTCAATCATAAAATACCGCTGACGGTTTATTGCTTTAAAGCGGTTTTCATTAATCCTGTCTAAAAAGAGAATGGTAAGAGCCAGAGACTTCAAATTTAGTAGATATGTCAAATTTAGGGTCTAATTACGTCCCAGATTTGGAATCGTCACGTGAACCCCCCTCAATTTTTTTTTCTTTTTAGAAAAATAATAAACCCCATGTGTTATTTTGGCAGAGTGTTTTCATGTCAAATCACTGTGAAGATGGTACTATGGTAACCGCGGTGGCGTCGGAGAGCAGTGTCACTGTCACTTTCATTGTCACTGACACTTTCATTGTCACTGTCCTGACACTGTCCTGTCACTGATACTTTCACTGTCACTGTCCTGTCACTGATACTTTCACTGTCACTGTCACTTTCACTGTCACTGTCACTTTCACTGTCACTGACACTTTCATTGTCACTGACACTTTCACTGTCACTGACATTGACACTGTCACTTTCACTGTCACTGACACTTTCACTGTCACTGAGACTTTCACTGTCACTGTCACTATCATTGTCACTGACACTTTCTCTGTGTAGTGTGAACGCCAATTTAACCAATTTTAGTTTAGTCTTGGGCAATTAATTTCTGTGCTATGAAGAAAAACATGAGTATTGAAAAAATTGTGTATTTGATCTAAAACTGTCTAACTTGTCACTTAATGTTTCAGAGGTTTGAGGTTGAATTTCCTTGCCTTCAGCCAACTTTCTATTTTGAAGTTTTCAAGAAAATTATTTTCTCTTCCATTTATCACAAATGGGGAATCGCATATCTTTGTCACTTTTCACTTGATCGTTGACATTCTTAAATTCTTCTTCTTTGAATTCAACATTTCCCAAATTTTATTTGGGGTTGACGCGTTGACGTTGCTTTTCTTAATTCTACCCTACCACAACCTTTTGTTCGGTGCTCATTAGAAACAGCATTTGCTAATGGCTTTTGGCTGTAACTCTTTCCTGGGAACGATTTGTTTCTCGGAATATTCATACAAACTGAATAGAAACAGCATTTGCTAATGACTTTTGGCTGTAACTCTTTCCTGGGAACGATTTGTTTCTCGGAATATTCATACAAACTGAATAGAAACAGCATTTGCTAATGGCTTTTGGCTGTTACTCTTTCCTGGGAACGATTTGTTTCTCGGAATATTCATACAAACTGAATAGAAACAGCATTTGCTAATGGCTTTTGGCTGTAACTCTTTCCTGGGAACGATTTGTTTCTCGGAATATTCATACAAACTGAATNCATCAATTTTATGCATGGCATACAAAAATGATATATTTAATTGAAATGGAATCTACTCCTGGCGGTTTTTTACCGCTAAGAAGCGTAAATATAGCCAGCATGATGCAGGCGCGAACCCACGTGAACAAACACATAGCACAACCTCACTGGACGTTGCTTAGCTTCAGTGATGAACGTACCATAGACGCTGGTGAATACACCAGTTCTCGTTAGATCACTGAAGTCCAGCGAGATTGTACCATTTATAGGTGTCTACGTGGGTTCGCGCCCCCGTTGTGCTGGCTATATTTCCTGCCCAACCCTATAAGCTTTTTGCTAAACTATAAGCTAATTGATTACTATAAGCTTTTTTGCTAAAACGCGGGTACTTTGTACCCCCCCCCCCCCNACTTTGTACTCCCACCCCCGCTTGGCAATGCTAGGGTTAAAACTCGCAAGATTCTATCTCACACCCAGCTTATTCTTGTTCAAAAGCTCCAGCTAATTCTAAGTATATCCGGATTTCCGTATACATTAATTGAATTATTGGAAGTATTCTCAGTTGGAAGCTGTTTGCTGAAATTTCCCTTCCATCTTCTACCACAAAATCCCCAAATGTATCTTTTGCTGATTTTATTTTTTCTTCTATTATAGGATTAATGGATTATCGTATACAAAATGTTCGAAAAGTCCCGCAACGGGTTTCCCTTCTTTTTCTATCTTATACCACAAAATCCCCAAATATATCTTTTGTTGATTTTATTTTTTCTTCTATTATAGGATTAATGGATTATCGAATTATCGTATACAGAGTGTTCGAAAAGTCCCGCAACGTTTTTTTTTATATATTTTTAACGGCTAAAGATAGAGACTTGAAATTTTCTATGTAGTTTTAACACAATTTAATCTATTTTTTGGCGTATATAAAATTTCTACAGGGTGTCTCAAAAGTGGTTAAACAGATTTTTAAATTGAAACCCTTATTTTTTATTTCATATTCAAATTTTACGTCAAATTCTACACACAATCGACTCCTCACTCGATACTTTGATCAAACGGATCTCTGATCAAACCCCGCCCAATCAAACCCACTTTTTATGCTGAATCTCGTGTTAAAATTGGTTTTTGATTTTTTACACTTTTTATGCCTAAGGAGGGTAGAAATTCATTTTTGGTTGATGTTAAAATTTCAAAAATGAAATTTTACCCTCCTTGAGTATAAAAAGTGTAAAAAATCAAAAACCAATGGTACCACGAAATTCAGCATACAAAACTACACTGATTCGATGTATTACACTCTTGGTTTTATCACTTTTATTCCTAAGAAAAATCAATGCTTGGGCGGGTTTGATCAGAGATCCGTTTGATCAAAGTATCGACTGAGGAGTCGATTGTGTGTAAAATTTAACGTAAAATTTGAATATGAAATAAAAAATAGGTGTTTCAATTTAAAAATCGAAAGTTGGTGTCTGTTTACCCACTTTTGAGACACCCTGTAGAAATTTTAATTACGCCAAAAAATAGATCAATTTGTGGTAAAACTACATATAAAATTTCAAGTCTCTATTTTTAGCCGTTAAAAATAAAAAAATCCGTTGCGGGACTTTTCGAACACTCTGTATAGGTACAATGAGGAGGAGTACGTTAGTGTTTTATTTTTCATTATTATTAAACTGGTTGCAGGTCTCTAATGAGATTATTGCAATTATCCCTGTGACTTTTTGCTACAACAACCAGTTGTCATCAACACCTTGTCGCTACAACAACCAGTTGTTATCAACAAATTGTCGCTACAACAACCAGTTTTTATCAACACGTTGTCGCTACAACAAGCAGATGTTATCAACACATTGTCGCTACAACAACCAGTTTTTATCAACACGTTGTCGCTGCAACAACCAGTTTTTATCAACACGTTGTCGCTACAACAACTAGTTTTTATCAACACCTATTCGCTACAACAACCAGTTGCTATAGCGTCACTACAATATTTTTACAATATACATTGTCGCTACAAGAAGCATGGGTTTTAGGAAACAAAATTCATAAAAGAAACAAACAATTAATTTGAAAAGAACTAAAATTGTGGAGTTGGGAATATTGTTTGATATAACATGGGTTTTAGGAAACAAACTTCATAAAAGAAACAAACAATTAATTTGAAAAGAACTAAAATTGTGGAGTGGGGAATATTGTTCGATATAACATGGGTTTTAGGAAAAAAAACTTCTTAAAAAAAAAAAACATTTAATTTGAAAAGAACTAAAAATATAGAGTGGGGAATATTGTTTGATGTAACATTGGTTTTAGGAAACAAACTTCATAAAAGAAAAAAACAATTTGAAAAGAACTAAAATTATAGAGTGGGCAATATTGTTTGATATAACATGGGTTTTAGGAAACAAACTTCATAAAAGAAACAAACAATTAATTTGAAAAGAACTAAAATTGTGGAGTGGGGAATATTGTTTGATACAACATGGGTTTTAGGAAACAAACTTCATAAAAGAAACAAACAATTAATGTGAAAAGAACTAAACTTATAGAGTGGGGAATATTGTTTGATATAACATGGGTTTTAGGAAACAAACTTCATAAAAGAAACAAACAATTAATTTGAAAAGAACTAAAATTGTGGAGTGGGGAATATTGTTTCATATAACATGGGTTTTAGGAAACAAACTTCATAAAAGAAACAAACAATTAATTTGAAAAGAACTAAACTTATAGAGTGGGGAATATTGTTTGATACAACATGGGTTTTAGGAAACAAACTTCATAAAAGAAACAAACAATTAATTTGAAAGAACTAAAATTATAAAGTGGGGAGAATTGTTTGATATAACATGGGTTTTCATTGCATAAAGTGAAATTAGTTTATTCTTCAACATTCAAGAATTGAATTGAAACAAACTTGAAAAGAAAATGAGAAGAAAGAGAGAGAAAGAGGAAGAAAGAAAGAAATTAAAAACTTCCCTTTCACAGGATACCCATCAAGTGAGGTTTGATTTATGTGCTCGCCCAATACAGTTGAAGAGTTATGTAATTTGCAATAGTAGCGGATACGATAGGAGTGCGGTAAGGGCGATCGCCCCCCCCCCCATAAGCTTAGCCCCACGCCCCTCAAAAACTTTAGAATTTAGAAATTTGTGTTTAAAAGAAAACGCATTTATGTTTCAATATAGCCATCGTTGAATACACCAGTTCCCTTCAGATCACTGAAGTTAAGCAACGTCCGGGCGTGGTCAGTACTTGGATGGGTGACCGCTTGGGAACACCACGTATCGTTGGCTTTTTCCGGCCCAACCCAGGCTGGGTGAGGTCAATGTGGGTAGCTGGTTTGCAAATTTCCAGCGAATGGAGGGTAATACCCCCGTCTTGAATGACCAATAGATGTTAAAGAGACGTTAAGCCAAATTAAAAAAAAAATGCTTCAATTTATTGTGTGAAATATTCATACTAAAAAATTACAGATTCAATTTCATTAATGAATATGGCTAATTGCGAAGTCTGTTAGTTAATAGTCGAACTATTTTCCTTGAACATCTTGTATAGACTTATTTCCTAAAAAAAATCAGTTTCAATAAGTACTAAATATCACATCAGATTTGATCTTAACGCTTGATCGTCTCCCCCCCCCCTCAACTGAAGACCTGTATCCGCTCCTGATTTGCAATGTAGAGAGTTGTGAAGAGGAGACTCTCTTGCTAACACAATACGCAGAATGAGGATACCTATTCGAGAACTCTTGTTAGGTTTGATTTATGTGAACGGTTGAAGAGTTATGAGCATATGCGTTGGAGAATGGACGTTTCTATATTATGAAGATACGAAAATCTCTTGAAAACACGGAACGGGCCAAATTGGGTTCTTAATTTATATGAACCGCCGATGTATGTACATAGTTTAAGAATTACATTTCTTTTTCTTTTTTTAACTATTTAAAAGTATTTAAAAAAAAAGTTATGCCCTGGAACCGTTTTCTTATTACTTAAGGACACTCTTTTTACAGCCATGCCATTCCGCAAAACGAGAAAATTCGATCAGAACATTTTTGCCCCGGGCGGGATTCGAACCCAGAACCTCCAGAACCAGAGTCAATGCTCTTAGCCAATCGGCCACGGAGATTCACAATTACATAATTTGCAATGCACAGAAGTATGAATACTTGACATTCTCTCTGAAAACAATGGAAAATACATTTCATACCTCCGGAATACATCAAATAATTTATATAGAATTGTAAATACCTGACGTTCTCTCTGAAAACAATGGAAAATACATTCCTTGCCTCCGGAATACATCAAATAAATAATATAGGATTGTAAATACCTAACGTTCTCTCTGAAAAAAATGGAAAATATATTTTATGCCTCCAGAATACATCAAATAAATAACATAGAATTGTAAATACCTGACATTCTCTCTGAAAACAATTGAAAATACATTTCATGCCTCCGGAATACATCAAATAAATAATATAGAATTGTAAATACCTGACGTTCTCTCTGAAAACAATGGAAAATACATTTCTTGCCTCCGGAATACATCAAATAAATAATATAGAATTGTAAATACCTGACTTTCTCTCTGAATACAATGGAAAATATATTTAATGCCTCCGGAATACATCAAATAAATAATATAGAATTGTAAATACTTAAAATACATTTCTTGCCTCCGGAATACATCAAATAAATAATATAGAAGCTGTCTTGCGGTGAAACTAAGACTGAATTTCAAGTTTGCTACTCTTAACCTCATACCCCATGGTAGAATAAATATTAAGTTAAATGCGAATCCCTATTTTATGTCCTAAGGAAAAGTTTTTCCCGCATTCATCTCCTCTCAAAGGCATTCTTTGAGACAGA